>BGPR01002205.1:99134-135539 GCA_013235015.1 Araneus ventricosus | reverse complement strand
GAGGAAGTTTTCTATGACTGATTGTCAAGTGTATTTTTTTGCATTACATTTTCAATTTGTTTCGGTGTTGTATATTATTTTATATCTGAGTGGATTGAATATACCTGCTTTGATACAATTTTTTTTGTAGAGCACAGTCTTCAATGTTGTATATTATTTTACATATGAATGTATTGAATATGTATATACCTGCTTTCGTACAATTAATGTTTTCGTAGAGCACGATCTTCTGAATCTGTTTCTGTGGTAGCTCCAAAATGTGAAATATTTTGCTGTGTTTAGTGGGAAGTTTTGTGTGGTTGATTGTCAAGTATATATATTTTTTTGCTTTACATTTTTAATTTGTTTCAATGTTGTATATTATTTTATATATAGGAATTTATTGAATATGTATGTACCTGCTTTCGTACAGCACAATCTTTTGAATCTGTTTCTGTGATATCTCCAAAATGTGAAATATTTAATTGTGTTTATGGGGGAGGTTCCTGATGCTTTCACTATATAAAAAACGGCCCTTTTCAGGGCCAAAAAATTTTATTCCTTCTTTATTAAGGTGAAAGCATTAAAAGGAAATCAGCTTTACTTTGTAAGTTTTATTTGAAGAAAAATATCTTTTTTGAGGCTAAAAAATTTTATTCTGTGCTGATTTAAGTAAAAGCATCAGAAGCAAAATAAAGCCGATTCATATATATATATATATATATGCAGATTTTAGAATAACTTCTAGGACACACAGTGTCTTCATTATAGCGAGCGAAGCGAGCAGGGTTTGCGTAGCAAACCTGGGAGGATTGCAACGCAATCCTTCTGGGGGTTGACGAGCTTTAGCGAGCAGGGGGCAGAGCCCCCTAGTTAATTAGAATTTGATGATGAATATCACCATTAAATTAAAAAGATATGGAAAATTTATGATTGTACTAAAATTCATTTAGTGGAGTTTGAAAGTGAAAATCACCAATAAATGGGTGCAAAGGAGCCCTCAACATCCCAGCAAAAGATTTTTTGAATGAAATCTAAATTAATTGAAAAATAACGAATTGTACTAAAGAAAAGTAATTAATAGAAGGTGATGTTGAAGATAATAGAAGACACCAGTATTTGAGAGCTCATAAAATTTCATAAAAATCATCAAAGAGATAAAGCATTTAAAGCTAAGAAATAATTGTAAAAATACGAATGGCTCTAAAATACTTTATTGGAATTTGCAGGTAAAGATCACCAATAACTGGAGAAGCAACATATTCCACGGACCTTCTAAAATTCAAGAAATGTAATTTAAACAAGAAATGGGGATAATTAATATTTGAACTGAAAGATAATGAGTGGAAGGTGAAGATCATCGATAATTTGGTGATGTTCAAGATTCCGAAATACCCCCGGAAAAGTTAACTAATTGAAACAGAGATGAGACAAGGAAAAATTATAGATTTCACTGAGGAAGAGTTGAAAGGGGAACATTATCACTATCTGAAGTCAAGAGATTCGACATTTTCTCTGTGAGAGTTGATGAAATGAAGGCTGAGCTAAGGAAGGAAATGAAAGGAGAATGTAATTATTTTGATTCAAAAGATTCCACAGTTTCTGTGCAAGGGTTAATAAAATAAAAGACAAATTTTTTAAACATTGATCAAATGAATTTACGTTCCGAAACATGAATTGTCGATGCTCGAAGAATTACGGAACTTCTAGCCAGACATTTATTGGAGTTTTATGATCTAGACACTAATATCAGATGGCAGAATTGCAAAGAGCGTGTGCTGAATATTATAAATTTATTATTTTTTGAATTCAATTAAGAAATACCTTTTCAATAGCAATTAATGAAATTCATTGTAGTAATAAAATGCTTCTAAATTCCTTTTATACAAAAATGTCTTCAAAAAACCTTGGTTTCCTTTTCAATGTGAATTTATTGAGTCAAATGTCTTACAAGCACAAAATCAATTATCCATGGCGTTCAAAGTAAAAATAAAAATCTATATTATTTAAATATTATTATAATATTAATTATGAAGATTTTCTGGCAGTTTGACTTGACAGATGGTAAATCTTTCTACACTTGTTATTGAGGCAAGCAGATTTGCCATCTTATCGCCTCATAAACCAATAATCTGCTAAACTAATCTGAAAAACACATGCCAATGCTAAATTTTAATAAAAAATAAACTCATGCCTAAATTTTATTGACAATATTATTTTGAAATGAAAGCCTTTTCAAGTTGTTTGCATACTTTCTGTAATTAATTTCTCTAACTAAAAATGTACGTCATTTTCTTTCCAAAATACAAACAATGGTCCATTGAAACCTTTCTTATTCTAGCTAGCTCGTTCGTCGGGAATATTGATAATGTTTAATTTCAATTGAATCTCTTACACATAATGTGAAATTCCTGGTTCCCTGAATAAAGTAATTTTAAACTTCAAATTATAGTAAACACATAATTAATGATATTTTTAGTAGCTTTGTTTTTGTTCTGTTATAGGAACATCCCAAATGGAGTTAAGTAACTGACCGTGCCATCTAACATCCACTTGCATGTTGTCGGCGTTAGCATTACTTTCATATTCTTCATGCATGGTTAAGTGCAATTTTAATATTTGATTTCAACATTAAAATGGCACATGACCGTATAATTTTTGATAATATTTTTTAAATATGTTTCAATATTATTAGTTTAAATACATCGTACAGTTTTGAAATTGACTTCTAAAATGGATAAGAAGTGTGTATCCGTCTCTTAGTGGTTCCCCAAGGGAAATATTTTATGATTCGGCAAATTTTGAGAGCCATTGTATCGACAACTATTAAAGCTAGAACAAAAATAAACCATCTGTATGTGGGGAATTCTACGCTCTTTATTTTTTTTTTGTGCTAAATTTTATTGAAAATGCTAAATCTTTTTGAAAATTTAGCATTTTTGAGATATTCATGTGGAACTAAAAATGGAAGGGGGATGAAATCCAAGTTAGATACGTGAGCTCGCTCCCTAGCTACGAGGACTTTTAGTATGTTCAACAGGAGCCCCTCACGAATATGTGTGCCAATTGTATTGAATAATAAATTAAAAGATAGAAAGCAGAAAATTATTAAAATAAAAAAATTGCTAGAAATTGTTTTTTATTATAGACAAATAAACGTGTGTTTTTGAATATTTTTATTTATTTTATATAAAATAAGAATTAAGATTTCATACTGCGTCATTTGAAATCCTGAAGAACAAAAGCAATTGGCTGCATTTACCCTACTACGAATTAAGAAAATTAGATTAGGATAAATCTTCTCATCGCTTTGTCCATGAAGATTTCGATTCTTTTCGGTAGGTTTGTATACCTTTATATTTCATACTTTTCCGCTCTAGATACAATTTCACTTACTACTATACATTTACACTATTCCATTTTAGATATCTGACTTACGAAAACTTTCTTATAACCGACAAATACTTCGACGCGAGAGTCATTATAGACATTACATGGATCTTGGATGGCTTGGCATCTTTGAATTCGTTCAACGGTCCTTGCTGTGATACATTATAATCCTGGAGTCGGTAAGTCTTTTGAACACTTTGTTTAACCCTCTCATACCGAGCGAGGCGGTCCAGGGCGGTATAGAAATTTTTCCTTAACGACGACGAAGGCCGGTCTGAGACGGTTGTCTTTTCTTGAGGGGAGGTCAGTTTCTGACCTCGCTTAGAAGATAAGCGTGTTAGGGGTTCCAATTATCCTTGCCCACCACAACTCATTTCCTTGCGCCTTAAGGCAAGGTTACAGCAGGAGTGTGGTGATGGGGTAAATGACCATCCAGGATGGGAGAGTTCAATTCATGTCTTAGTCTCCCAAAATAGCCCTGTTTTAAAGGAGCTAGAAGAAAAGGTGGCTCGGGATTAACGAGTTATTTTCGAAACACTGTAAATGGCTTGTTTTGTATCTTTGTTACTAAATCCCGATTTTCATAATATTGAGATCAGTGATATAGACAGAGGTGGCGCCAGTGGGATGTCCTGGGGGGGCTGTCGAGGATGCTTTTCCCCTCCCGTTGGGGTAAATTTTTGTACCTCGTTCACCAACGGGCTATTCAGCTAGTAGATAAATAAATATCTGGCAAAAATTTGAGAGGGTCATCATTACTCCTCCCTTTGTACAGCAGGTCATTCCCCCTATCGGGAATACCCTGCCCCCACCGTCTGGGGGTTCTAATGCAACACCTGTATACAAAACACCTCTCCCTGCAGATGCACCAGGAATCAGAATGGTTGATTGTTTAAGTAACTGGATGGGTATAGAGCGCCTTTTTATTCTTTTTAAAAAAATACAGAAATACATTTCTGGCACAAAAGAGGACATAAAAGAGAAGGAAAAAATATACTAATCAATAAGTTCAAATGTAAAAATGAACACTGAAAAGCTTACTTACACACATTTAATCATTACAAAATCATGTATACATAAGTATATAAACGAACGAATTACTCCTATCAGACTAGACAAGAGGATAACTTGAATAGCCCTACCGTCGCAACCATTCATCGGGCACTGTGGCCCTCGCATAATAGCCCTTATTACAAGAGGCTGATGCGACGACCCCTCAGACAGAGGTACGACCATAGAACTATGAGTACGACCTCTCAGACAGAGGTACGACCCCTCAGACAAAGGTACGACCATAGAACTATGAGTACGACCCCTCAGGCAGAGGTACGACCATAGAATTATGAGTACGATCCGTAATTGACGGAAGGTAATTCAACCCCCACCACTATATCCCACCGGGAAGCTATACTCTGCTTACTTATACAGCAGGTTCTCATCCCCATATTTGAGGTGCTCCTAAACCCTTTACGGTGCAAGGCATTACATTTTTTTTGAAATATTATGAAAAACATCATGAATGGGTTTAGTTTATTGTCTAGACATAGAATCAACAATTTTTTTTTTTAAATCTTGCTTCATTCCTATGGGATCGTCCGCCTTTGGGGTCACCCCTCTCATATGAGAACCCCCTTAAATACAACCACCTTGATGCACTCAAGAAATATTGTCGAATCTTACAGAAAAGCATAAATTAAAACTTCAAGAATATTGGAGGAAAATTTCCGAGTTAATTTGCCAAAATTGTAGACGTCCAGAAAAGAAAAAAAAATTCTTATGTCTGAGTTAAGGAATTTTCCCGAACTTTATTTCTAATAATTCCGAAACGAAATTTCATGAGCCTGCTATATACATTCTAAAAGGAGTACTATTAGCCCTATCCTAAACCTATTATTTTCCATTTGTAGTTGAATTTCACGGTTAAGAAGCGAGTAAAATTAGGTGTGCCATCAGCTGGCACAATGCTCCGCAAAGGGTTAAGTGGGAATCGATATAAATATATAGACATAACAGATGGAATGGTATGAGACTAAATTTAAAGATGCCCATAAACACTTCTTTTTTGCTTGAGAATAGTTCATGAATAAGTTTTGAAGAAGGAAAATTGGTCTTGCTTCGTGGGAAACACTAAAAATTTAATTTCGAGGGCCGATCTATGATGCATCTGAAGTTTTGTACTGCTTTTAGAACAACATTTCCTTCCCCCTTTTTTATATTCTTTATCTGGTTTCCGTGTTTTTCACTATTGCACTGTCACATCAATTTCTGTAGCAATTGTACGTTGCATTTATGACTAAACATTTCTAAATAAAAACTATTCGTCCATGTTTACCAAACATATTCTAAAGATGTGGCTTGCGACTTTTGTACTCACAGAGTTCTAATATTTATTTCAGAGTTTAAAAATATAAAATAATTTAATATTATATTTTTAAATTCTCAAATAAATAGGTATAAGTTTCTTTAAGTTTCCTAGAATATTATATTTAAATCAACTTTTAAATGGTAAGATGTTTTTCAAACTTATTTAGAAATTTGAAATTGAAAAAGACTTTATAACTCCAAATGATGTGCTACAGTATATAATATTCAACAATATTTCTCATCATGAATATATGTTATATATTACATATTTTCAATGAAACTTCAATTCCCTTTGAAAAGTTTTATATTAAACTAAATGTTTTAAGACATTTTTTTCTAAACAGTCTAGTTTCTCAATTGTAAAGCAATTTTGGTAAAAAGCGTTATAAATGAAATACCTGGAAAACGTTTTTATCATTTGACTTTTCTATTTGTCAGTGTAATAAAAAGGGAAAATGCTTCGAATCATAAATGTGAATCATAAAATTGAAATGAAAATTGGATTTTATGGAGTTAGATAAAGAAAAACACGAAGCTCGAAGAAAAATTAATTAAAATAAAAACTTTTGAATCTCTTCTCAAGTTTATTGAAATGATATTAATAGTTTGGAGAAATAATATAATACTGAAATAGTTAATTTGATTTTTTTGCTTGATACCTTTTAACAAAGTATGTCAGAAAATATATGTAATGGGGCTTTTTATTAACTTTGGTGTCCTACGTTCCGAAAGTGAAGAAGTATGTGGTTCTTGTATCTTCGCTTCATGATGACTTTTTGCAGCAATATCCCTACTTTTAACGTAGGACAAGTTCCTCCCGTTGGGGTCTCATGGAGGAAGTTGATTCACATGCCAAAACGCCACAGAAAACGTTGTATGGGAGATCCTCTACATCTCCGTAACTACATATGTTAAAAAAAAAATAACTAATGTTTTAATTTAGAGATAAAGGGTACAACAGAAGTTACAAAACAAAATTGAAAATCGGAATTGTACTTCAGCGACTACTGAGTCGCAAAGTTGGGCAAAAATATGGATGAATTTCATATCATCGACCGATCCCACGCAGAATTATAGCTGTAGTATCCCGTCAGGAGGCTCTCGTCTGCTTTCACTCTATTAGCTGACGTCACGTCAGATGATCTTGCGCTTGTTAGACAGACATTGTTGTGTGTAATGGCGAACGACGGAACGCAACGCCAGAACTGTCGGCGATGACTTGATGTACAGGACAGTGGCCGGCCTCTAATTCTTTCACCTTTATTTTTTCCTATTTAAATGTTTGTGTCGTCCTAAATGTTTGTGCTGTCATTATTAAATTTCTTTAATAGCAGAACTGCGTCCTCACCTGTCTACGAAACTACACTACACATGGGACCTAGGCACCCATGCTACGTATCATCGACCGATCCCACGCAGAATTATAACATAACCACGCACGATTGAAGAATTCAAAACAATATAATTGACATTGTAATATATTTTATTAAAAAAACAACTTATATTGTAACATTAGTTTCATTTTATTTCACCAATTTTCCATACATTACTATTTCCGAGAAACAAAAAAGAATTGAGAGTAACTTCGAGAAACAAGAGTATCGCGAGTAACTTCCAGAAACAAGAGTATCGCGAGTAACTTCGAGAAACAAATGAGTATCGCGAAAAACAAAGAGAGTCCGAGAAGCTTCGGGAAACAAAAGAGAATCGCGAGTCATGAAGAGAAACCGAGAAACTTCGAGAAACAAAAGATTCACGCGAACAAGGTAGTCCTAAGCCTTTAACATCATCAGTTGTTTGAAAAAGACAGCCTCCCGTCATATTTTCTTTTACACTTTCTCACGAAGGTCAATGATTAATTTAAGAATGCTAAAATTAAAATTAGTTGGTTTAATAATATAAAAATTGGAATATTTTCTTCTATGCGTGTCAGATACATTGTGCCCGAACTCGCCAATGCGACTGTTTCGCCAGATGTAGTGTAAACCGTCAGCCAATGGTATTTGGCATGTTGGAACACTCTAACTAAACATTGAGCCTTTTTCATAAGCTTTTATTCAACTTTGACTGTCGTCTCCTCAAATCTTGAAATCTATTTCTTACCCACTTCCAACCGAGCTATAGCTTTAAAATTTAGCATAGTGGTGGGTTTCCGGTGACAATACAATATTAGGCAAAAGAAGTTGCAATCTATACTTATTTTAAACCTAACAAAATTATATAAAAATTTTAGCTCTATATTCGGGCGATGAAGTTTGGAAGGTGGTAACCTCATGTTACGTAGGGTTGTAACAACACCACGAAGTTAACAGAGAATACGGTATACTTCCGGCGCTTCACCGATGGATGACTTAATAGCTCGTGTTTCTAAGCGTCTTGGGTTTACTTT
Source organism: Araneus ventricosus (assembly GCA_013235015.1). Taxonomy (NCBI): domain Eukaryota; kingdom Metazoa; phylum Arthropoda; class Arachnida; order Araneae; family Araneidae; genus Araneus; species Araneus ventricosus. The sequence continues at coordinate 127,417 of BGPR01002205.1, read as the reverse complement.
CTATTAGAATTCGCCAACAACCAGATTTTTTTGATTTCGTGTGCGCCAAACGTTTGGCACTCAAACAAAAAGAGAAAGTTGTGTAGATCGATTCTCTTTTTTTCTATTACATTGTTGATAATAATTGTAAGTTATCACGTAATATATTACGGATTTATATTTCAGTAAGTTAATGTCATAAAATCATTTTAAAAATATAATTGTTCATATGTATATAATAATTTCAATATGTGTTTTATATTGGAAAAATCAATAATTGAATTTGGTTTACTATGCTTAACATGCCGTGTGTATTAGTGTCAGCCGTCACTAAAAATAGAAAATAAAATAAATAAAACAAAATTAAAGTATAATTTTTTATTCATGGGAAAAGTTGAAAATAATTTTTCTCATTACAATAAAATGTATGGTTCGAATAAAAGCGTGGGCGCCTTATATAGCACCTTATATTTTGAGTATATTTCCCTAAACAAATGGAATATTCCTAGAAGGTAAAGGCGCCCACGCTTTTATTCGAACCATGCATTTTATTGTAATCAGAAAAATTATTTTCAACTTTTGCGTCCATTTATCGCATAAATAAAGCTTAAACTTTAAATTTTTCAAACTTATTTCTCACGTAGTTTATGGTGTAGAGAAGAAAATTTGTCTTTATGTGAACTACCCGTTTAAGGCGAAAATAGATTGGAACATAATTTTTTCAAACTAACATGCAAACAGAAAAAGACAAAGTTTCATTTTAATTTTTGCTTAGGATCAAATGCAAAATCTCAAATGGCTGCCTGAGGCTTTGGAAATCAAGTACACGTCAACATGGATGAATAAAGAGAAATAATTCCCGGAAAGATTTTAACGCACTCGAATAAGTAAAATAGGTCAATATTCATCAAAATCAATTTTAATGCTTTCTCTGTATATTCGTTATTTCCCAGAAATAAAATATGCATCTCCGTATCCTTATATATTTCAAATTGAATAAAAATTCAAGCAAGACAATTGAAGAGTCATTCTTTCTAAATATGAGTGATACAATTTCAAAAAAATTAAAAGATACGCTGATGATAATGAAAATTGATAATGAAACTAAAAATAAAGGTTTGAGAGTATTAAGTTTTTATTTATTTCATTATTTCCGTACTAATTGTTAGATTTTTCAGTGTGAATATGTAAAATTGTTATTACATATACATTATATTATTATGTGTTACATTTATTTATTTGTTTATTTCGTTTCATATCGGCTGATAATTCACTACAAACGCGTTTTATGAAGTTTTAAGTTGTGTAATGTTTTTCAGACATATTTGCATAATGGAATTACTAATGGTATTAAAATTAATCTATAAATTTTTATTGGAAATAAATTATATAGAAAGCTACAAATGAAATGTTAGAAGCTTTGAAATATCATTTTTAGTGTTTTAATACTGTTAAAAGCCGAGAAAAAAATACTTTTTCGTGGTGTTCATCAGAGGTGCTATTGACCAACAAGGTGACATAAAATAATTCCACTCTCTTATAAAGCAAATGTGGACTTCTTTCCTTTCAAAGATATACCCTTTTATGTCTCTCCTGAAGCTATTATGTTCATCCATTCATGTTTATTGCAAGTTATATAGGACTAAATGAAAATTGTCTTTTATTCGATTATTCTTCTTTGAGTATTTAGGGATGAGTACCGGGTTACTATGGTGTTTAAAATCCACATGGGCTATTATCTTCCCACCCCTTTGGCAGATTAGATGAAATTTACCTTGTATACTTCGTATACGATAAAGCAGAAAACCTTTCCACTTTGTGTGAAGTCCTATTAAGCAGATGGCTATTTCAAAGGTAAAGGAAACATTTATTCCGTTGCTCGCCAGCTCTTGTAACAATTTTTGGCCCACGGTTTGCGAACAGAACGAGAATTCGCTCTCTCTGAGTCTACGCAATGTTTTAAATTCTAATGAGAGAGCCAAATTCCGAGTGGGCTTTCAAGAATATATGGCATGGAGTTTATGTGTACCAAATTTCGTAACTCTAGGTCCAGCGAACTACCCTATAGAGCACCAAAACACATTCTCCTTTGTTGTTAGTAGAGATTTGGTAATGCAAATTTTTTCTGTTAGTGGATTAATTTTACTGGGATAAAACGGAAGTAATCGTTAAAAGTAAAGTTATTAACAAAACGAAAGTTAGATCAAGTGATAGTGATTCATCAATCCTGCTGTTTATTTATTTCTTAATTATTCTGCCATTGTGCATGATATTTTGTATTACATTTTTCCTGAGTAAATCTGTGACAATCAGCTCTGAGATATTGTTTACGGGCTAAAAGACCGTCTTAGACGGGCACAAATCTTCTACATCAAGAATATTTGGCATGACGCATAATCATAGGAAAAGGGCGTTGTCAATTCTAGGTACCTCAAGAATCTGTCAATTCACATAAAGAATCGAATCCAGAATTTCGGCAAGCAATGTTGGCGCCCTAACAACATCTTGTCTGGAGACTGCTTTAAAAATCATGAAAACTCATAGTCAGGATTCTTATACCCTACGTTATGGTTCCTCTTATTCTAAAAGGACCTAGTTCACCAATAGAATATACAAATTAAATAAGGACTGCCAAGACACAACGATTACCAACGCCATCAATTTGATTTGATTTGATTGGGCTCTTTTGAGATTTTCAGCAACCAAGGCTATCATCCCCTATTCATTCCCTAGTTCTTTTCAATCCGTAATCAAAAAAGAGATGAAAACTGCCATCAAAAGAAGGGCTAAAATTATTGCCGATCTGATTTGGTCAAAAGAAAAAAAAGGCTTTCTCCTAGAAAGGTCTCCATATTCTTTTTTTTACCACCATCAATGTATCTACAGAAATTTTATTACAAAAATAATCTGAAATAGTAAGGAAATACAATGTGTTGTCATTCGAAGACCAGACAGAAGCAAAAACCATTTACAATGGCACAATAGCAAATGATTCGAATCCTTACACTTATTTAACATTGTAAAGTCAACTTTCAAATCTACGTAATTCCAAACATTTTAGTCAGAGATCCATAAAAATGTTGCTTTGGTCCGATTTCGAAATAAGAAAACGAATCAGTTAAAAAATAATTGGCGTATTGAAAAAATTGGTAATTAGTTGTATTAATTCATTTATTAAATCCTCCTCCATAAAAGAGATACCACTTTGTGTGAAATCGAATAAAACTTTTTTAAACGAGAATAGGAATGAAAATCTAAAGTCTTTAATAGCAGCAACTCAAGCACCGGGATGAAAAGGACCAAAAAACATCCCACAAGCAAAGAAAAGAACGAGAAATGAAATGAATAAGAAAGTGCCACTATTGCTGACACTTCAACATTTCTGCTGGCTATTATGGAAGAGTTTTCTGATTTGTCTATTTTGTTTTCATTGAAGGTTCACTTCTGTTTTCCAGTAACCCTCCAATTTAAGCCATCGCCAAATCCAATTGGATCCCATATCAAACTCCAAGTTCGAATTAGTTCTTTCTTAAGAACACAAAGCGCCAAAAAGAGCAATAAAGAATAATTATGGCAAAAATTAATAATAATTAAATAATTCAAAATTAAATAATTATGGCTTTCCATAAAATTAGGCTCTTATTTTAAGTAAACATTGAGAGACACAAGTATAATAAAATGGAATTTAATATTTTCAAAATAACCTTACGCCATAACATGAGAAAACTCCACTATGAACACTAATGGACCTTATGCATGTGATGTCACATCCTCCGACACGTGACCTGCCGGAGGCAGCCATTGGTCAATCTTAAACAGCTGACTCAGAACTGCTTTTATTTCTGAGTCGCTTATAGGCCGATCGTTTTGTTTATTCCTCCACAGCTGTTTTTCTATACTCTCGAACCCAAACGGTGCATAAGGTCCATTAATATCTTCAAACACAGTGCTGAAATTTTGAAGATTCCCATTGACTTACGGGTCTATTCTCATACCCCGGTTGGGTTGGAAGCGTTTCGCCTTTGGACCGCGGGATGTTAATGGCTTTTTCTCGACCGAAAGAAGGGGTCTGATTCTCGTACCTCGGTCGTTTGGACATCTCGCTTTACGCTAGGAAGTAGCGTATTTCTGCTGCGAGCGCAGCAAATCAAGCGATCGTCTGCGATATTTTTGTTTATGGTTTCAGATTCAGTTCGAGTTTTGAATCGCCAAAGGAACTATGGAGAAGCGTACATTTGTTTCCCAATTCGAAATTATGTTGGATTATTTTGAAAAATATCCACAAATTTTAAGTGGGAAAGTTGATCGCATCTTTTCAAAGGACACCAGGGTAAGAGGTGGGAAGATTTAACTTCTGCTCGTATAAGATGCATTATAATGCATCTTTCTTGCTTTCATAAGTCCATTGTTAAGGGGGGGGGGTAAACGATTTATCTTTTACAAAATATGCATTTATAATAATATTATACATTTATAGAACATAAATTGCAGTCTTTTATCAATATACTGATGTAATTTTACCAGTTTTCTAGAGAGAGGAAAAGTAATAAACTTTTTTCCATGCCAATTATTTTAACATGAATAAATCTTATAAATTAATATTACAAACCATTTGTTTATTTTTACAAGTACATAAGAAAATAAAACATGAAAAAAGTTATTAAATTCAGCAAGTTTTCACAACGTTAAAAAAATTGCATCTTTATCAAGGAACAAGAAAAATTCTTTTATTGTCAGATTTTGCAATTAATTTGTAAATATTTGACAAATTTCTTTGAATTAAAACCCAAATAAAAAAAATTGTAATGATATATACGGAATGAGGAAAGTCACTCCACACTCAATATTAAAAAAATGTTAAAATGTTACCCTAATTTAATTTAATAAGAAAATATTAAGTAATTAAATCTTTAAATGCAATTGATGTTAGCTAATTATCAAATATCAATATTGACTATCTTGATGGAGTAGTAAAAGATTTAACTACTTTTAAAGATTTAATTACTTTAGATTGTCGTATTAAATTATTAGATTAAATTATTTAAATTCGATAAAAGATTTAACTACTTTTTAAAAAATCTATAGTAATTGATAAATTCTTCTTCAGATTGGTCAAATGGATTACATTTATCCCGATAAACCCTTTCAAAACACAATTAACGTTTTAGCAGCCTCCATTTTAAACGAAAATTTGATAAGTTCTGATATCGAAACAACACTTCCCGGTAGCGAATAGCGTTTACGCCAGGTACAGAGCTGGCGAGAAATTGGAGCCCTTTTTTCGACCGAGCGAGATCGGAACCGGTTGGAAAAACGGGTACGAGAATTGCCCTTGTCGTTAACGGGCGGAAAAAGTGACGTCTCCCAACCCAACCGGGGGTACCAGAATAGACCCGTTAACATTATCATCGAAAGTTTATGGGTAAGGCGGAAGTCCTACTTTACCGCAATAAACAAAACAGAAAACTCGTCCATAGCTTAATTAATGAAACATATAAAACTACAAACGTTTAACAAAAATGCAGAATTAGGAATCGGATGAAAACATCAACGACGAACAGTGACGTGTCAGATTTACGTCCAGTTTTAAAAGTACACGAAAACTGTTTGGAGTTTAAAATAGTTTAGTTAAATCAACGGCCCGTTTTTAAAATTCATTTCATTAAGCTTGTTCAAATGTGAACCTAGATTTACAGAACACTCATGTTCATTTCACCTAACATTAACCCTCTGATTCCTAAGACCATTGGAATAGAGGTGGCCTCAAAATACGGGAACATCCGAGTTCCTCTTTCAAACATAAGGGAAATTCCCCTCCCCTCCTCAAAAACCACAATGACAGCTGGCACTGACCGAATTCTAAGAAAACCCTCCTTTTCCCCCAACCCATCTGGGCGAGCCACTCTAACGAAGAAAATGCGCGCATCGGGTGAGAAATCAATCACACTTAACGAAAGGGGTTGGAAATTTCTCAGCGATATTCGGACGGCCATCGTGTTTTGCTTGAAGAGACGTTTGGGACGCTCTCGTATCGATAGAGTTAAAAGGGCTATTTTGTGAAAGTTCTCGTCATTTTGAATCTCGGCCAGATGGCGGAACAATACCTGAGCAAGCATCTGAGCACAACATACCAACGCATTGGCATCCGTAATAATTCAAGATGCTCTGGAATAATGATACGATATCTTCACAATATTATACGGCATATCAAACAACATCGTGGAGATGTTGTTCAATATCTTATTCAAACAGGCCATTGGCGGCTCGTCCATAAGAGCTGCAGAGCTGCAGTTCCCCAGAAATTATTTTAAAATATTGTATTTTCGTTTTTTCCTAATTGGCTTACTTTTCCACTGTGAGAATTCAGTGATCAACGAAAATGGCAAAAAGTAATTTAAAAAAATGCAAAAAGAAGACGGAAAATCAATTAAGAAATAAGAGACAGACCAGAGCTGCATCAGGTTTTGCCCCTCCACCGTATCCGATATTAAAGCAAAGAGCATCGCGAAGCGGGAGAAAAGCAACCTTTTCTCCGCTTGAAATGGCATTCATTTGAGCTGCATTTTTTTTCAGCTCTCATTTGGTGTGACTTCCTCATTTTTTTCGCTTTTTCTCAGTAGTTCAGTCGTTAAGTCTTTTCTTAAATCCAATTCTGGAGGAGTTGAAATTTTTTGCTTCTTTATGATTTTTCGGGTGCTGATTCCGATTCTGAGGTTTTCCACCAATAATTTTTGTTGGAATTTTAGTTATAGCCAAACAACATTAAAAAAAATCTCCAGTTTTTTGCTTATAACTCAAAAACAATCAATTTTTAGTATATTATCGCAATATACCAAAATAATCAGCTCTAAATTTCCTACAACTTAGGTCTATAAAAGTTTTGCATCACTGCTTGCTTCTGAACTGACGAGCAGCCACTGAAACAAGCATTTGACTCCAGATGTTAAATTTAGTTTATTGAGACGTCACTGTTAACGTGCGCGGAAAAAGTGACGTCTTCAACCTCCAACCGGGTACCAGAATAGGCCCGTTACTGTGCACCAGGCCCTTATGCACGGCGGATAATGAGTGGAATTCGATCTCGAAGCCGATACTTTACCACCATGCCACCGTGGCACCCAGATGAATTGAGACGAATTTCTTTTACATAAATATTTTTCAAAACTCAGACGGGGAAAAAGATCTATTCGGATCATTTTGATTGGTTGGCAGATATTCAAGATACTATAAAACAGATTTATCGTTGGTTGTCTTCACCTTTTGTGGTATTTCTAGATAGAATTATCTTAAATATTTTAGCGTCTAAAATCAACTACGAGTCCCTACAGCGCAACAATCTTTCCGTTAATTGGTAAGTGATTTGTTTTTAAAGTGTAATTACAGTGAGAATTTTTAAGCTTCAGGACAGTTATTTTATCTTCTGTTAGATGCACAATGCTGATTCCTATTAAAAACTATTTACATCCACAGTTGGTTCCTGTATTAAAAGGTGTGAATTTAATTGGAACAGGACAGTACTTCTGATTTGTCTTGACGATAGTTTACATTCTTGTAATTAATGTGAATGTATGAAATTCATGATTCGTCTCGTGCTTGTAGGAATAACTTTGAGTTTAAATTGGACATTAAGTTCTTTAAATGGGAAAGGATATTTTTTTGAAGTGTTAATTTGTTGCCTACTTCGAATTTCTTTTTCGCCTTAAGATTTTTTTTTTTATTCTCGAAATTTTTGGCATTAAATCCAATTCGAATAAGGAATATAATAATGTCTTTTTCTATGTCAATAGTTTGTATCGTAGTTGTATAACACTGGTTTCGAATGGGGAACCATTCAATGGGAATTTTTATTTATTCTAAAATCTTGCTTGCCGGCAACAAGGAAAAGTGTTTTTAAATTTGTGCATCGAAACTACTGGATAAGATAAGGTTTCGTTAACCTGTTGGGAAGCTGCAGAATTTCGACCGGCGCCTAGAAAGGGCAGATATCGTATCTTCAATTCTATGAAATATTTGGGTCGTAAAACCTGCAAGTTATTCTGAACCCGATGTAAATATGATGTACTAAATCATCTTTAACCTCCTCGCATCCAGCGGGGCAGTCTAGAAATTTTGCATTAGCATCGACAAAAGCCTGTCTCAGGCGGTTGGCTTATTTTTAGGAAGGCAAGTTTCTAAGATCGCTTCGGAGATGAGCGCGGTAGGGAGTCCGATTATCCTTTCCCATCCCCGTGAGCCTTTAAGGGAATATCGTAGCAGAGGGTAAGTGACAACCTAGATTGGGAGAGCCCAATTTATGTCTCGTCCTCTCAAAGTTCCGGTGTTAAATGGGATAAAAGAGAAGTATCCTCGGGATTGAAGCTTTAAGAGAAGGCATTGCGTAGTTGCAGTACACGTGTTTAGATTTCATTATTTCAACTAGGGACTAATAGTCAATGTTATAGCATTGGGTAGTAAATTTTTTTGGATAAAATTCTAGCAAAATTCCATACTAGTGTTATGTGAATCTTATTTTTTGCCCTAAAGTGTTTAGGTTGGACTACAAACATTTGCCTGAATTGGATTGCTAAATGAAAGGGATTTTTGATCTTGAAAGTGGTTATAATCGCTAGTAATCGTCATGAGGGAAAATACATTAAAGATTTCAAACGTTGGACCAAACTTGGTTTGGTCCAAGTTTTGTATCATAAACGTTGAATTAAAGGAACTGATGGAGTACATGAAAAACTTTACTAGCGTTTATGCTGTTGTGAATTTGAGATTCGAATATCATTTTATCTTTGCTTAATGAAATTGGTGGTTAATTTTAGGAATCCAATATCCTTAATTGGACGCTTACACTATTGTAAGTTATATTTTCTATTTCAAAGCGTGTCGTAAAATAATTGCATTGTTTGAAGACTAGTTCATAAAATTCTAGTTTTTATTAAAACTGTTCCTATATATATTTGTGCATTAAAAAATGTCTAGGTGGTCCAAATTCAACCTTGACTTGTAATAATTTGTTATGAAGTATCTCTGAAGTGAGTTTCTTAACGTATTTTAACTCTTTGCACTCGGTAAAGCAATTAGATGCACAATTCACCGATTTACAAGAGCTCGTATTGATTTGGAACGTAAAAAATGTGCTTCTGTAAGTTCATTTTTCCTGAAATTATTCTACAACTTTGCAGGTAGTTTCTTAAGCATCAAAACGTCGGTGATGCACCGTCTAGAATCGAGAGTCTACTCTCGAGTGCAAAGGGTTAATTCTGTCTTTACATTATAATAGCTTAGAAATGCTTCTTACGCGTTCGCTATTTAAATCAATTGCAGAAACTTGGCGTAATTAATTTCAAGTTGCTCTGGACGAGCTGAAAGGGAATGGATAATTGCCCTTTGCATCAAATACCTCGTAGTTGGGCTACACAGCCGTTTCCTGAAGAAAGTGGCAGCTGAAAGCATCTTCATTGCTATGTAGACCTCGCAAGTTGGATGTCGGTGAAACTCTCTTCCACAGGTGAGAAATTGAGATTACTCGACGTTTAACCTTGCTTCGGGTGCATCTAATCCGAGATGAAGCATTCGTATCTTTTGTGTGCGGGTTTTATCGAGAAAAGCTGAGCGACTTCTAGTAGCTTCCTGGCTCCCTACCACTCGCGCTAGGGAATCGTGGGGTTTTATCTCTATTGAAGCTCTGTATGTGAGGGCAATTTAATCTGGTAGATGAGTTGCACCCTATTATGTTTGCATTTTTGATTTCCCAATTTTTCTTTTTCTTATATAAATGCAAAAGTTCGCATACCTGTGAATCGGCCTCTAATTCAATGATTGATCGTCGTTGCTAAAGAATCGTGAGGGGGGAAAAACAAATGTCAACCCTCTCCTGGATATTTTGTTTAGTCGACATTACAAAGAAATTAAAAGTGTATATATCTAAACCCAAATGTAGCTTTGTTCGACCGAATAGTTCAGTTTGATAAGCTTTTCCTTGAGCCTAAGAGAATTTTTTAAGTTTTAATATCCAAGATGAGTTGTGCCCGACCGAAGGTGAAAGATCTTGTAATCTGTTGTAGGTTTCTTAAATGAACGGCTCAAACTCTCCAAAAATTTATGTTCGACCTTCAGAAAACTAGGATTAATCTCAATTCCTTGTCTTATTTAGTATCTTAACCATTTTGTAGGAGAATTGCGCAATTTTATCTTGCAAGCTTGTCCGATTCTGACGTATTCTCTCGAGTCGCTGGGAGACGGTCGATACTTCCCCGGCATATTATAATCGGTTGCATCCAATTGGCGAGTCTGCAACTGACAAACGACGTTATTTAATCTTTGAACTCGGAAAAGTAATCGCATGCATAATTCATTGAGTTTATTTTATTGCTTTGAGAAATATTTTGCAAATATTCTGAGACTTCTTCTAACTCTTGGTATTTTTAACTATCGAAATCCAATCTTCTAAATGTACCACCTAGAATGTTTATGAAGGGTTGCGTAATGTACTTCATATAAAATTGAATGTGAAGCTTAAATTTGAACATCGAATCGTATAAAATACACAACTTAAATCTATAGCATGTAATTGAAGATTTTAAAATTTTGACTATCAAAGCTCTTAAACTTTGATCTCTTAGAATGGGTTGAGATCTAAATGCATCTTGACCTTTAGTTCTCCGTTAAGGGAACATTGACTTGAATACACTTACCCTCAAAACGCGTAGGATACTGTTTTCATTCAAACAATTTAGACGGGATTCCTGATATCTTGACTACTTATTTTGGTTGCTAATCAAAGTAACTGCGTAGTCTTAAGGGATTTAACCCTTTATCCGATTAACCCATACAAGGAAAGTTCCCCAAATTATCGCAAATGTAAACTACAGCATAGCCATTCGGAGGTTATTGCTCGATACAAAAATTACGTGGAATCTATAAACATTCCAACTGTCCTTTAAGTACTCTGAATTAAATGACAAGGCATTCCCAAAATAAGTGTCCTCCAATTGCTTTTTGGAGGCCAAAGGGTTGATATCGCTTGTCTTCCGATTAGAAGACAATCTGTAAAATGGTTTGACACTGTAAATATCTACCAATTTGTAAACGCTCAAACGAGGCCTTTCCGTGCTAGCAATTACACCTTTAGAAGGAAATGGGTTTACGACTCCGGGTAAATGACACTCAACATGGCTTCACTTTGAAATCGCCGAAATGGATTATTTCGGAAAGTCTAATATTGGTTAACTTGGCCTTCCTTCCCACTCTTGCTTTTCGAAGTAAACGTTTCTGCGTAAGCTCCGAACTTATTTGATCAATGTGATTTCCTATAAATATACTTTCATTCCGTTATGTTGAGGTAACCAACCGTCCTCCTTTCGCAAGTTCTGTCTTCCCTCAAAGTGTACAACAAATCGTGTCGCAATTTTTTTATTATGCATTTATCACATTATAGTATTGCTATGAATAAAACCCAAGAATACAGATTGAGGGTAAAAACCTTTTCATCGGAAAAATGTTTGTCGTATTGGCTATATAGATAAGTATACAAAGAATTTTCATCCTGTAGGCACTCGACCTATGAAGAAAGAAGTACTCTAGTTTAACAAACGACAGCTTCCCGATCGTCGATTGGAATTAAAGACGATACCATTAGATGGTCGCGGCGAGCATATTTGGCGCCAGAATTTTCCCGACTGGGAATGTAACATTTCACTGGTAAGTCTTCATGTATTGAAATAATTACAATAATCAACTGTACTTAATCGAACGAATAGATCTAATATTAAAATCAAGGATCAATTGGCAATGCCCGAGAATCCCCAATACCGTATGTCTCGCGCATTGATATTAAGCAAATGGTAGTTGAGACGCTGTAAGTTAACAATCTACAAGTTGGCTAAAGCCACTTCCAATGCTTCAGCGAATGCAAATTTTGAAATAAACTACTTGTATGTGTTCTTCATAATTCTGCATCTTGCTCTCGTAATTTTTAAAATGTCCAATATTAGCTGGTGAATGTTATTATGGAATCGAATTAACTTTCGAGTTATTTCACTATTATGCTTAGAGTTGAAAAAGTACAGAATTCCTCGGTTATCGTATTTGTCGGTATAGTTTAGAAAATTGTAACTGTACTATTGTATAAAACGGGAACATTGAAAATCGGTGGCACCGTATTAAAGTAAAAGTACGTAAAGAAAATTTACGAGAAGTGTTCAAAAATGTCGTAAGGATCTTTATACTGTGCAATTAAAGAAATCCTCGCTTTTCGGATTTCAGAACTGCATTGTTGTGCATTTATTTTGACTCTATCATTTTCAAAATCGTGACTATATCTATGCAACTGTTATGGTACTTTGTATGTTGAAATATCACTTATTAACACTGAATTGTATAAATGTTACGGCTAAATCAAGAATGAAAGAAACCCTGGTTTTAACGGTTAAAGTGGGATTACAAAGGCTTTGCGGCTAAAGCCCGAAGACTTCACAACGTTTCAATCTTGAACCGGCTAAAACTGGGTCTAACCAATCTTAGTCGGTTAAAGGTGGAAACGTTGGGAAATCTTCGGGCTTTAGCCGCAAAGCCTTGGTAATCCCCACTTTAACCGGTAAAACTAGGGTTTCTTTCTTGCTTTAGCCGTAATACTTGTATGGATTACTAGAGATTCGTGCATATTTTAGATATCTAGTTCGTGACTTTTACGCGCGCGCATGAAGAGCCTTAGTTTAATAGGATTCCAACTCGTTTGAGCAGAAGCTGCATAAAATCTCTTGCGATAACCAAAGAAGCCCATTTCAATGTATTCGCAAATTGCAAAAAGACTTAGTTTCATGTCTTTTGGATTTTAGGTGAACAAATCAAACGCGTCAAATTACTCTTGTTTCACTGTAATTTTGGTTTTGGAAACAATACGGGTCTATATTTTCCAAAGTTGCGTTCATGCAGTTTCACATCCTAAAGGGTACTTGTACAATGAGTGAAGAAATGAATCTAACCGTATAGGTGCATAAAATGAATGGTAATTTTTATCTAGTATTAAAAATCGTCAATTTTTAATACTAGGTAAGGTCGCAGCACTTTCTCTTGTTGATTCTGTTATTAATGATTTAGTTTAAAAAATATGACGTGCAACGAATCTCTACCTACACGCCGTCCTATAAGCCGCCTAGCATTTTTTAAATTATGGAAAGTAATTTAACTTACCCTGGTTTTGCGAATGTTTCTTTTAAAAGAAACTGAATATCATCAATGGCGAACTCTTTGCCCCACTGCCAAGTCTTGAAAGTAATCGCTCTTTATAGCGTTCTCACTCGGTGAAATTCAGCGGAGATCAAGCGATACCGTAGAAATGAAAATGCTAATTACCCATCAGTTTATATTGGTTTTGCGTAAGTTTAAAAGTTAAAGCTACCCTTCATTAATGCATACCGTTACTTGTAAACTATAACCCTGAAGTATTGTATACTTAAAGTAATTCAATATGAAAAGAACGAGTAGCATTTTTCTGAGTTGGAGCTTTACTCAAACTCGACTCTAAGGTTGCGGTAAGTGCTAAATATAATGAACATCGTTTTAGTGATGGAATATTTTGAGCTCCATCATACACTCAAAAATGTCAATACGGTTGGATTCCTGGACATGTAGGAATTCCAGGAAATGAGCGTGCGGATAAGGCCGCAAAAACTAATGAATCTCGAGAAACGTTTGTGCCTTTGTCTGCCTCTTTGCAGACCGTCAAGTATGGCAAAGAATCGGAGAGGACAAAACTTTATGAAATCCAGTCTTCAAAAGGTTTTGGGAAACTAGTCTTGACAAGGCTAAGGGTAGGACACGCGTCTTTAACTCGTCGCCACCTTTTACGATCTGACCCAGCCCCTACATGGAACAAGTGTAACTGCATTTTAAGTGTTGAGCGTATTTTATCTCGAGTCAAAATTTATACCTAAAGACAAGCTCGCTTTGGAGCGCATATCGTTGATTTAATTGACACCTTGGGGGAAGTCGATGTTTCTACTTTTGTAAGGGAAGTTCAACTTTATAAATTGATTTGGTCTTTCAGTTGCAATGTTTTAAAATTTACTGACTTGTAAACAACGAGTGTTGGCGCAGTATGCGGCCAAATTGGCCTCCGTGCCACTAAAACCAAACCCAAGGTCGCGTTGGCTTCCTTGGTCTCGATTTCGTGAGCGAATGCAACGAAGATCCGCCGTGTAAACGGTGTAGAAGCGCGTTAAATCTGTCATGGTGAAACGTCCTACCGCTGTGTTGGCGCAGAAGTTGAGAATGTCTGCTGGCTCGGATGACATCCTCGTTATCTAACCATGGTGCAAAATTACGATGTCCGTCCCAAAATAACTGCCGTGTAACTTCAAAACGAGACGTTAATATAACTAAACTCTATGGTAGTTGAATTCATCATTGCATCTTGACGCATAAGCAAAATTGCATGTAAATTAAGATGGTCATCGTGTTTTATTGCTTACATTGTTTGCTCATGCGTATGTTCGAGTAATTATCAATTGACATTTTCAGGCGGCCAAAGCAACTGTGTTGAATCGATCAGCATCTAGGACCATTCAGAAGTGGACCGACTTGCTTCTCGACTCGTACATCTTGGGAATTCATCGGAGTTTTGAATGGACTGGCAGCTACCAGGATTGTGGGGTGTTCACACAGAAGTTTCGCATGTCTGAATGATGGTGAATTGTATGGCGTAAAGTATTTCGTATATAAATGCAATCTATCGTGAAATTTTTTCCTATAAGTGTATCTTGAGTTTCTATCGCTCCTGGCATTGATCTGTGTAAGACAAGCGCATTCATTTTATTTGTTCAACTCGTTCTTCGATTAGCCTTGGCTGAAACAGTAGTGAAATGTATAACTATGAAGGGAACTTCAATGAATACCCATTATAAAGTAATCGGAATCTATGATAACGTAACTAAAACTCCTTAATATTAAAGTTGAAACTTTATGCTTTATCTTGCATTGCTCCACACATAAAATGAAACGGACGAAACCATTGGAAATCGAACTGTACACTACTTCGAGGTTAAGGCTGATATTGTGTCCAAGCCAAGTGTTCGAAGCCAGGTCAAATTCGTAATTTGTAACTCGCACGATCAGTCGATTAAATTCAGAGAGGAATTTTATCTTTAACGCAAAGTGTAATTCTCGTATCTTGTTTATAAAATGACGATTTTAATAGTTTAATATCGCAAAAAACGTCCTACTCTAATAATTTCACACCGAAGAAACGATCAAATAAAACTAGACTACAAAAATTCATTAATATAGATTCTATTGGTTGGCTACCAAGTAAATCTTGGCGCGATCACGAAATGAAGATAATCCAAATAAGTTTGTCGTATTGGGAAGTAAACCTTCGCTTCAATTTCGAGTTCAGTAGTTTAATCGAAATGAAACGGAATCTTTAAAGAAAATATGGAGAAGAATTTCATTTCAGAGTCCCTTTAAAATTAAAGTATAACCGAAGTATAGGATTTGGAACGGAATTTTAAAATTAGTTGCATTTTTTTACGGCAATTTCAGTTGGCTTAAACCTTGAATGGCTATCGACAGTTGCCGATGACAGTGTTAAAGTACAAATTGCACTCGGATGGTTTTTAGAATGGGCATGCTTGACCAGACAAGGCTTCGAAATGGGGTAGAATGGAGGTGTTAACACGTCAAGTAACATGTTGGTCCCTGTTGACTTTCCGTTTAGGCATCGTGGGACCGGTGGCCTAAATGGAAAGTACCGGTCCCCAGGGAACCGGTACTTAACGTGTTAACGGGAGAGTTCAAGTGTTGGGAAAGGAAGCTGATAATTCGGGGATGATCGTTTTAGGCAAATTGGGCAGGATTGCAATCGCCTTAAACTTCTGTACCGAATACCATGGAGGTGCGGAATTGACGAAGACTTTGAACCTATAGTGTAATTTGTACTTTAACTTTTTCAATGGCGGTGGGAAGTATACTACCCACCTAATTCCTCAATTTTTAAACCTACAAGGTAGGCTATTTTTTAGTTTTCAACAAATTTTTCGATGAAAGGAAATTTTAGACGTTCCAATTTCTTATCTCAAACAGTAACAAAGTGTCTTGACTTTTTAATTAATAAAATTAGCAATGACGTCCAATAAGCTAAATGAATTTCTTTTCTTAAATTAACCTCTCCCAAAGTTATTTTATTGTACCACTACTCGAAAAAATGGTCCTTGAAAGGATTGAACTCTGGAAGCGAAAGTTGAAACTTAATACTGGAAGTAGACGGTTAAACTGGTTCCGATACATTTGGGAGAGATGTTTCTTCTGAGTATATGCTTTGGTAATGGGAATGAAGCAGGATTTCAATCGATTTGGCAGAAACGATGATTACTCTCAATTTAAATTGCGCATTATTTAAACACTCGATTAATTAAAATCGACTAAGGTTTATAAATATTGAATGAAAGGTAAAATTCCCGAATACCGAAAATAAAAATAATAAAATACCGGAAACTTCTCCAAGGAAGTCTCTCGATTGAATGCTAAATACTCTAGGAAAATTAATGGCGATCAACTAATGAGGCGCAGCTCAAGATGCGTGGAATCGACCTAACAAAAAGGATACTCATTAAGTTGAATTTCAAAGGGAAATCTTTAAAATTGCCACTTTAATCACGAGTGAATCTGTTCAAATTCTTGGAATTTCAGCGTCGCGAATTCTTTTTGAACTTTATTCTTAGAATCGTCCGTTTCATTTGAATCCTAATATTTTTCTAATTAAATGTCGGCTTAAGTTACTGAAAGTTTC
This sequence comes from Araneus ventricosus, assembly GCA_013235015.1. Taxonomy (NCBI): domain Eukaryota; kingdom Metazoa; phylum Arthropoda; class Arachnida; order Araneae; family Araneidae; genus Araneus; species Araneus ventricosus. The sequence goes on along the minus strand of BGPR01002205.1, from coordinate 110,664 downwards.
CTCAACTATAGAAATTAAATTTTTAACCAAGATGCATAGACGTGCACCTTCTCGTAGTTAATTCGTGCATTCTAGTATTGAATATCTTCCTAGATATGGAATAATTTGCATCTAAAGTTGCATCGCATATTTGTATTTTAATGTCGTGCAAGTCCGTTTTCTTCAATGCTCTTATTTGCTCCAAATTAAACTTATAGAAATAAGTGTTAAGCTATCGCTGAATTTGAAGTTCCCTTCAGACTGTTGATGGTTCTATTGCAATTAAAATAATGCTTAAATATGGTTTATAAATCGCCTGTGTATATTTATAATGCTGACTATTTTATATCTTGAAACTGCAGTTTTCCGTTCCATGAGACTTGTACTGATTGAAATGAAGAAAGCTACCAGAGTTGTTCGCAGACTATATTCAGTTGGTAATTGTAATGAATATTTCGTATAATGTATAAAAGCAATGCTTGTTCAACTAAGTTTTCAACCAATGTAATTATAGTACTTTCTGTTTATTCAGAGTGCATATTAAATTTAATGTAGATTCGTTTCTCGAAGGTTGGACGATGTATATTTGTCGTAATCGATTCAAGTTCGTAAAATATTTAATTTGAACTAGATTTACTAAAATGGCGATTATTTACAAGTTTCCTGAAATTCTAATTCGCAAACCCGAACTTGAAGAATAAGAATTATTTTTAAACGCCTGCAAATCTTTTGAAAATTTCATCTCTTAACTAAATAGCAACTCCGAAGTATCTAACGCCTCCCATACTGGAAAGCCATTTTTTAATGGCGAGTGAAGTCTCGAAGCAATATAAGCATTCGCAATTAAAATTCCGGATTGGGAAAAATTTGCCTCGTAAATGCTGAACTAGTTTAAAAACGAAGAGCTACTGGTAAATTCATACAAACTCTGAAATTTTAGTGTTGGTAGAAAAGTGGTAACTAAATTAGGGTTAAAGAAAATTTAAACTCCTTAAACCATAGGCAACTTTTCTTCTTGGGAGGAAATTATATGAATTGGACTCTCCCAACCTGCGTGGTCATCTGCCACACCACCCCATCCCGTCTATAACCTTCCCTTGGACACACAAAAATGAGCTGCGGTTTGCAAGGGTAATTGGACACCCTACTCCGCTCATCCCCTAAGCGATCTCGGAACCTCGACTCAAAAGAAGCCAACCGCCTCAGGCTGGCTTTCTCTGTTAAAGGGAAGTTTTTGGACCTCCCGGGACCGCCTCGCTCGGTATCGGAGGGTTAAACTGAAGATGTTGAATTTACTAGGTCTGTTCTTTCGGAGATTTTTGATAAAATCGCTTAAATTTGCGTATTCTAGAAATGTCATTCGTCAGCGACCAGTGCATTTAACGTGTACGGTGTTAAGGGTGGTACCACACTGAATAAACTAGTATTAATCTAAAATGGAAACGCTGAATAAACTATTGTATTTTTCTATGTTGGATATTTGAATTTCCTGAACTTTAACGTATTTTAACCATGTTTCTAAAGTATAAATTCCAGACGACAGATTTCAACATTTGACTGCCTAATGATAACCTATTTACTCCAATAGCCCTCCGCATCGATGAATATTTAAAAACTGCGGCTTCTCCGTGTATTAGACCACAAACTCGGAAGAAAGTCCCTGCATTAGTGCTCAAATTCTCTTTACCAACGCTATTTTCAATTGTCTCTAAATTCTGTAAACCAGACAAGACACCGTTATTGTTTCATCTCGATTAAAGTCGGATAAAAAAAAAATAGGATCACAATATGAAATTCGCGACGCTTCCTAGAAAAATCTAAATCTTAGCTTCCTAAACTTTGATCTCGTATGACTATCTTAAACATCCGATCGTAAGTCGATGGAGAATGTGTAACGTTAATCTCCCCTCTGTTTCGCTGAAGGCGGGCTGTAGCTTCGCCGGCAAGTTATAGAACGCCTTCTGCTTCAAAAAAATCGGAACGCTTTTGGTAGTGGTGCCTGGCCACCATCACGGCCAGAACGTTTCAAAATATGTTGGCAAATATTTCTGTTGAATCGGTAAAAAATTCGGAAACTTGAAAGATTCAGAAGTTTGTAGTTGTTTCTATAACTTTGAAATAGCTTTTAAAGTTTGTCTTGAAATAAATTTTGTAATATTAAATTGGGAAATATGAGATGTCTTTACTTGTGTTAATGCTCATCTTCGGGAAGAAGCAATTCGTTTTTAGTCCTCTTGCATCTCTAAATTCGAAACTTGTAGAATATTGTATAAAACTCGTATTTTCAATGTTTCGAAAGTTATTTAATTCCTAGTAGGCGTGATTGGGTAACAACAGCGAGGGTGCTTGTCTGGTTTACAGTATGAAAGTTTTAAATCTCCAAGCTTTCGTATCTTACTACAGGGGTAATTCTTTCAATTTTTCCGCAGTTTGACAAAATTTCGGGTCTCGTGTAGTAACTAGTTTTGTAAATTTGAACAGTTATAGCGATTCGGCGATAGCAACAATTTGAATTTCATAATCTAGTCTATACCTCTCTAATACCAGTAAATAACACGTCTTTGCCTAAACTGCAACTCAAATAATTTCATTCTACGATGCTTCACAAAGACGTTACACCGCAAATGTATTCGGATTGTATTTACCCAAATATCTGAAGGATTACTAGACGCATATTTTAAGGTTCCAGGGAGAGTAAGTCGTCTGCATGCATTTTTAAAAGTTAAACTATTGAATGATTTTATTTAAAGAAACGAAAGGGTCGATTCATAAGTTAATTTCCAGCGATCGTTTAAACTTAATGCCATCTTTAAAAGTTCTGCCAGAAAGATAATCTTATTTCATATTTGTGGGTCATTCGCTGACTCCAAGTTTGAGTTTCAAAAGTGCCTGATTACTCTTAAAAATGGTGGACTTGGACAACTAGAACCGCTTGCGCATCCAGCAAAACTAATGGAATTTCGGTACTTTAGGCGATTTCTTGCATAGTGTTGGCAATCTAATTTCAGTATAGTGTTTGCGAACATTCAAATTTGCATGTAGCCTATACAGAAGGAACTTCTAGCAATTGATTTTAATGCCATTCCATCTTGTCTCGATCAGTTTCAGTTGATTTGGTTCAGACTTTAAACTGGTCCTGTGCGATTTGCCGACTTTAGATCGCGAAGAGACTGTCAGTCGCTGTGCTAGCCAGTTAACTGACAGTCTTCTAAATTCCTAAAGGCATTTTTGAATTCGATGCCTGATCACCATCGAAATCGAAATGCCTTTGGAATTAAAACACAGCGGTAAATATGTTGCGCGTTATGAGGAAAAACCACGACGTTTTATAGAGTGCGATGAATAATAATTTCCGAAATGCATCTACTTAAACGTTTGCCTAATAGTTATACTAAAAATGTAACAAATGTTTGCTTAGCGAGCAGTACTGAACTATTTGTCTTGTTACCAATTCGAGATTTTATTGGTTTTGCTGGCATGTCAAGTCTAAAAATAAACCTTCAATAGTGGTATTCAGAAGAATTCGATAATTAACTAGAATAAATCGTGCTGTCGAGAAATTTATGATCTCGGTAGAAAATGGAGGCTGCGAAGTTTCATAACGTCATTTCAATCAAGCGACATAATCTATTTTCTTCCTTGGATTGAGATTCGTACCTAGTTGGAGATGGTCTACTGTGGTACTTCCCTTAATGACCGTTTCCGATTAAATACTTTAAACATTAAGTTTGCTTTTTAAATTTAACATGTGTAATCGAAATTTTAATAGACTTTCATATTTGGCACAACGTTCCCTTTTACGCTCGCTTTCATCCCATTTTCGTTTGCTTTCCAACCGCAATCTTTAACCATCTCGCTCCGAGCCGGGCATTCTAAAAATTTCCTCTGGACAGCGACGAATGTCAGTCTGTGGCGGTTGGCTCCTTCTAAGGAGAGTTGAGGTTCCGAGATCGCTTAGAAGATCAGCACGGTAGGGGGTCCAATTCTTACGAACGACAGCCCGTTTCCGTGGGCTTTAAGGGAAGGTTATAGCAGGAGTGGGGTGAAGGACCACCCTGGTTGGGAAGAGTTCAATTCGTGTATCATCCCAAACGGGTCCGGTTTTAAAGGAGGTTGGAAGAAGTCGCCTCGGGATTAAAGAGTTAATGTCTCTACTCTATTTCATTGTGAACGCTCACGATGGATGACGGCCTCTATTTCAAAGAGACGATCTGTTTAAATTTTCCTGAAAGACTCCTTTGTGCAAAGAATCGTATTCCAATTAAAATTATTTCATCACCAAAGCTATTTACTTTTGTCTAGTGAACTAAAATTTAAAATTCATGCCATTTCGTTTTGTCGGCAATGGGTAAACAAAGGTAAGTTGACATTGTAGTAATTCATCTAAATTAAAACTGCTGTAGAATTAAACCTCTAATTCCAAGCTAACGTAGGATCGAGCTTAACCAATTGTGTTAGATCCTCGTTTTTCAATGTAAAAGGTCTTAATATTTACTGCGCCAATTTAATTCCCTCTTAATGGGATCGACCTAATTGGATAAAATTTAAAGAAACTCTAATTTAATTCGTATCTTGTATGTCTTCCCTCGTTCGCTAGTTTATTTTTTCAAATTCAGGCTAAAAGTGGAAACGGTGAAGGCTTGATTTTTGCCTCCAAATACATCGTCCAACCTTTTACAACTAATTAAGAAATTCAGTTTCTTATCTTCAATAGAACATCATTGATTAAACCTTTATTTATTTTTTTTTACCTGTTTTGAAGTATTCTAAAGCTTCCAGGGCGTATCAAAACTATGCTTTTCAAATTGTATCGCTTCATTTGCAACTTTCTTGTGTTCAATTCCGATTAGTAGTGCAGTCCGAAAATCTCCCATTTCTTGTATAGTTTGTGTAAAAAAATTACACTACGCTCTAGGAATGTAGTTAACACTTTTCTCGTGTGATGTTGAAAAACTTGCCATTCTACTCTCCAGAATTTGTAATATGTAATAGCTTGGAAACTGTATACTTCTATTTGCTATGCATCAAAATAAAAATTGCAATCTTTAAGTTAATTTCTTGGAGTTATCGGTTTATTTATCCTTTCATTATGCATTCATATTTCAACTAGCATTCTAGCGGATTCAAGCTGTATAAATCTATGTAACGAATGTAGAAACGTCTAAATTTAATTGTTTAATTTCTTCCCGCATCTTTAACTTTTGTATACTTTAAGGGCATAAGAATGATGCTGAAAGTCGGCTTTGCAAGTCTGGCGCAACAGTATTAATTTCGGTCGTCTTGATTTTATGTAAATCTAAGAATATAACCTTAATGTCAAAATTTAAATTCGTTTTGAATTAATCTTGGATTTTACGATACAATTCATTCTGTGTAGCATAAGGGAAATATTTCCTTTAAATACAGAATCTGTTTACATTTGTATCGTATATGCAATTCTTGAATTGTGCCAAATGTATAACTGTATCTCGCACTTCATATTTTGTCTAAAATTCTCTTGTTTCCATCAAAACGGGAAAAGTCGTGTGTAAATACTTCATGCTGGATTGAATTCAAAGTTTTGCTTCAGATATTTACAATACATCACTTGCGTAAGGCAAGTTGACTTATTTCAGTTGGAATAACATTCTAAATTTTGGACATGCTAAAACATTTGACACACTGAGAAGAGATCGAGTTTTCTTTTTCTGCATATTGCTCAGAAATGCCTCCAGCTTTGTTCTTCGGTAACTGCGTCGGTAGAAAAGTCGAATGTAATGCATTGATTAGTTTCATATCGTAAGTTATTTTACATTTGCCTCGTAAGCCATTGCTTCATAATGGAGCTCCAGATTTTATAATCGGTCATTGAAAGTTTTTCTCCATCACTTTAGTATTAATTTTAAATTAATACTATAGTCAACTGGAAGAAATAGTCTACCGATGCAGTACGTTGGAAAAAAACTGTCCAACTTTATGTGCCAACTGAATCGTGTCTTATTGCCTCCTTTTTCACTTTAAATTCGAATAACCAAATGTTAGTTAATCGTAATACATAGACTGTGTGCCCTTTTTTAATAGTTTAATCTATTTCTTGGAATGAATCTTTTCATCTGCATTTCCTCTTGTTATAGTGATTACTTTTATGATAACGTAGCATATAATTTTATATAAAATGTAAAATTTCAATACTGTTATGCTCAATCTTAGTTTTGCTTTTCAGCCTTTTGCATTTAAATTTGTATCTGACTGTTTAAATAACAAATCATTTCTTGTACACATTCTATGTAAGAAATGTAACGGGTAGTCGGTATTTTGCAGGATATTCTTGTAAGCGAAGTGTAACTTTAAATTATATTTTTGGAAGCAAATGTTGTATAACTATTACTGTTATTCCTATTTCATGTATGCAATACTTTGTACATCAAATTCTAAAATGAAATGTAAAAATGTTTTCTTGAAATGAAGCAAATGTTTTGAGAAATAAAGGTAATTTTTCGTAATTTGGTATTCCTTTTTTAAAAATCCATAGTTGTTAGTAATCTTGACGCTAGTCGAATGTTTCCGCTGCATCTCCAATTCTACTGGTTTAATGCCACTACCTACTTGCAGTCGTATAATTAAAACCTCTTGTAGAAGTTTAACATCTCGAAATGCATTTGTAAGCAATATCTAAATCTGTCAAATGTTCTTCAGTTTAACTAATTATTGAGGAAAATTTAACTTCTGACAAATAATTGTTTTCAAAAGTAAAATACTACACTAATCATTCTCGGTAATTACAAACTACTAGAACAGAATTTAATTTCCGTAAAAATGTAGTTGCTTAATCGCCACTTTCTTGGAAAATTAAGCTTCAAGAAGCCGGGGGCATTTGATGTCGAAATTGTACTTTTGGCCTCTTGAAGTAGAAGCGAAGATTCTATTGGTGTGGGAATTTTATTTTCCCGTCTAGCTTGATAGCGCATGTTTAATTCCTTCCTAAATTTTTTCACTTTCCGAACGAGCCTATTTGAATAAATGCAAAGTCGGCAGAAAGATAAGATCACGCGCCATTGCGTAGCAAACCACGTGACATGCGTGGAAGTTTTTCGCTTAAACGAAGTGTAATGTTTTAATCCTTTTGATTTGGCTCTTGGATTCGCAATGGAATAGACGTGCGGTCGAAGTAGGCTTAACGAGCTACGGGGTCTTTATCCTGGTAGCACAGCGGCGATGACTAATATCTTTAATCGCAATGTGGTAATTCTTTTCACCTTGCTAAGAAATGGCAATCCTAATGTCAACGCTAAATCTCTTGTCAAATATGTAAATGCCTCATCCTTGTAAATCTCGCACTTGTATGTTTTTCTTTAATAATCTTAATTGGTATATAAACAAAGTTCTTTAATTGTCTTGTATTCTCCCCTAGGTTCACAGGTAGACAATTTTGCTTTCCCATGTGGACTGGTTTTGGGTGATAGTCTTAATTTATTTTCCCCGAACCCATATCCCACAATTGTGTTGTATTCAGCCGGGATAGGAAGATCAATTCCCACATTAATAATATAAATACCTTTTTAGGAACTTTTTAGCAAGTCAAAAGTTTAGAGGAGTGATACATCGGTTAATCATTGCGTTTTCCTCCATTTCCTCTTAAACGGCTTATTAAACGTCCAAGTAATTTAAAAATCCAAGATGCATTTATAAATTCCCAGGCCTGTTCTTACGATGGCAATCTGTCCTTTTAATCTTAAGCAAGTCTTTATTCCCTTTCTTAGAGAGTGTTAAAGTATTGTTACAGAGAAAAAGCGGCATTTCGTAAATTTTCAGACTTGCTGTACTCGGAAAATGTAAACGGTTTAATCGAACCGTTTGATTTTAAAATCGACTTCTGCAGACTCGGCCGAAATTACTTTTACGTTTTGATTCTTTGAAGGTGGTTGCATCGTTTAGTGTAAAACCTGAAATCCTGCCATTCACAACCGTGTTGTAGTAAAGCATCAAAGTGTCCGTATGATGTTAAAAGGGTCTTCTGCGTAGAAGGCCCCTTTGACAGCAAAATTGATGTTAAATCTCTAGGCGATCGGTATACAAATTAAGAGAATGTTTGAGAGACCACTTTATGCAGAAACATGGCAAAAGAACAAAAAATAACATTTTAAGATTTGTGAATTTCTTTCGTCATTTAATGTAAATCGGCTCTTTGAGTGCTACTTGCAAGGATATTGATGGGATTGAACATAAATTTTGTTCGAGAAACCTGGAATTAAAGTTGCGATTGCCCATTAAAACTAGGATGACCAAGCGAACGATTATGACTAACAAAATGTATTGTATCGGAAAAACATTCCCGAAGAACGCCATCCTTCTGGTAAGAGATCGAAATATACTAGGAGGATTTTCAAGTGGCCCCCTCAACAAGACTAAAATTCTTTTACACTACTTTTTTATTTGTTTTAAAATCTGTATTTTGCTGAAAAGTTAAAATTCTAAATTTTATTTTGTTCTTTGGAGTTATAGTGAAGTTGGAGGTTAAAAATAGATTTGAGGATAGCCTTGGCTTTCTTATTTGCTGTGAAAATAACTCTTGAATATGCCGATCATACGGACTTCGAATCTGTTTCGTTTTCATATAGAACCGTACTTGTTTACTCATTATGTATTTATTTGTGGAAATTTTGTAGATTTGTGACTTCATCCTTTTTAGTTAAATTCCTCCTACCAGTTGCCTTGGTAGTTTAGTTATGAGCTCGGAAATAACCTTCCAAGAAAAAGAACAGGAATTAATACAGTCAAATTTGTTTTTAGGCTGGTATATTATCTGTAATTGCATGATGTAAAAACCACACAGACCGCAACGTGATGCAGTTTGTGTGATTGCATCACTCGTAAGATGCAGTGCTCAACAGGGCAGACAGTTGGACATGGAGCTACTAAATTTGGCACAAAGTTGCTTCTTGAGTAGTAGGTGCTCTCTATGCAAGAGTTTCCCAAAATAGAAATTTTAATAAGGTTAAAACTTAAAGGAGAACATTCAAAGATTTCTGAGCATATCGTCGTACAAACTATTTTTTATTCAATTTAATAATTAAAATGCATCTTATCAGTGGTACTAATTTTATTTCTGCACAATGTCTTACACATTTTAATAAATTTTCAATACTAATTTTAAACACAATTTGCAACAATGCGTTTTTTGGTTTAATGAAATTGAATCTAGTCTCTATGTTCCATGAGATCTTTCACTCGTGTTTAGGTAGCCACTGTTCAAGTTGTGATAAATATTCTTTCTTTGAAAATTAACTTCAAAGATGAATTTCCCTTGGCTTTTACTAAATTATGTTTGACATTCCTTCCGCTAATCGAATGATGCGTCGAGCACAAAATGCAAGGACTGATGCAATCGAACAAAGGAAACAAGCCTGAAATATTAACATTCTACGATGTGTCGAACAAGAAATTCGTAATTTAAGATATTTCCGATTTTAAATTTGAGGTGTATCAGGAAAATGCAAGAATATCCAACGATTGCCAGTTTAAAGCGATATTTTTGACATAAATTATTCATGCTTCAATTTATTTTTAATTCGTGATCATAACGTAAGTGTTCGTTGTGTAGACAAGGAGAAACGCAATAAACTATTAAATTTATTCAAGGTATCAAAATAACAAAACATACAGTTTTCTGTAACTTGTTGGAAAAATTATTTTTAATATATTCAGTCCTTCAAACAGTCGTCTTTATATGAAATATTTTTAAACAAATGAAAGTTTCCAAGTACATTCATTAACTTAAGCACTCTATTTTCGAATATGAACCTCTTTAAAGCTTTTAGTAAAATATTTGCCAATTTATTAAACATAGAAGATAGGAGGATTAATTATTTGCAATTTTAATAGTCGGTGTTTGCTTTTAACATTTGTTGTTTGCTTAAGACTTAATTCCCATATCACAGTGTCATTAAATTGGAAATGTTCCTTGTAAATGTTTAAAATTTAGAAGCTAGAATACGAGAAGAGCATTCTTAGAAACTGGAGAGTAACATCGATTTTATTCATCAGTGTATCGTTTCTTTGAAAATTTGAGGGCTGTTGGGGTTGGACTTCATAGTTTTAAGAAATGGCAGAATCACAAATCTTCGTTCAAAGAATGACCTTTCAAATGAAGCGTGTATATATCGTGGCCGTTTCAACGATTATGTTATTAAAATACTTAAGTAGAATGGTCTTCAAATGAAGTTCTTGCATCTTATCGTCTTACTCGTTATGTTACTAAAATATTTAAATTCAATGACCTTCAAATAAAGTTCCGTTATTTTATCGCTTTGTAGATTACGTTATTAAATTATTTAATCTTCCACTTAATTGGAAAGTGATGAAAATAAAAACTTAAATACATTTTCTTAGAGAACTTATGTAAAACTTTTATGCCGTTAATACAGCATAGAGATAAAGGAGCTTTCGCAAAATAAAGCTAATATACATACCTTTTCGGTTTCCTAATTTACTACTTTCGCATTTTATTCTTTGTTAAATAAGAATCATTTAGAATGTTCACTTCCCTTCTTGGTGTTATAGAATGATTTGCCGTATTTTATTTTTGGACAAAATTTAAATTCATACTTTACAAGCAAAAGAAACATTTGTAACTTAACGCCGTATCTATAAATATAAAAGGCAAACTCACTCATCACGAAATCTCCCAAACCACGAAGCTTAGCAACTTGAAATTTTGCTTCTTGGGTAGGTGCTCACTAAGATACGATTTTTCGAAATTTTAATTAAAATTTAAATTTATTGAAAATTACCCTATATTTTAACGTTTTTCAGGAATAACTTTGGAGCCTATTATCGTACCAAAACCATTTTTACATTAACTTAAAGATTAAAAAGTTAGCTTTTCAATGATGCCAATCTTATTTCCACGCAATACTTTGTTCAATTTTAATTTTTGAAAATGTTTTCAAACGCAATTTCCAACCGCGAAACGCGACAAGGCAATGGGATAGCTCACGGTCCCTAAAGGTCACGGTTCTATTTATAGCACTTGGGGGAGGGGACGGTTGGTGACGGGTTACGATCAAGGGAGAAATGCAGCTAGCAGGATCAGTCGTCTCCTACTTATTTAGGGAAAGATTAATTTTTTTTTATTTTAGCTGCCTGAAACTAGGAATTGCAAAAAAGCAAGAGTGTTCGGGAAAACTAATTTTTAATTAGATTTTTAAATTTTATTGCCTACATCCTAAACTCCCTGGTCTTTTAGTTGTCTATAAATTTTTTCCGCCCCAATTTTTTCACCGAATCTGGCACCTACTGGTTCAATACGGGGTGTCCAGCATGTTGGGCTTTCGCAACCATATTCAGTGTTATTCATTCTACCCATGAGTGATAGATGAATTGAGTTATTTGAAACGCATTTTTTAAGTTTCGTTAGCTGTGATGCATCGTACAGAATTGTATCGTTGGCATTTTAAAATTTACGTCTTGATGTATTTTATCTGCCAAATACAATAAAATATTCACTTTTTGTTCATCTTTCCCGAGTTGTCGCGACGGGGAATGCTAAAATTAATATGAAATATAAAAAAAA
>BGPR01002205.1:71249-99124 GCA_013235015.1 Araneus ventricosus | reverse complement strand
CATCACATGTTGCCACAACCAAAAATCTTATCATGAATCAGCATAATTGAATAAATAATATAATTAATTTTTGATATCATAAATTAGTAAGATACCTATATTAAAATTCTCAAAGCTATATTAAAAATTGTAATACATTTAGTTATCTAGAAAATATTAGAAAATAGTTAAAAATGTTTATTAAAAAGGAAATTTTCACTTGAAAGATCCTGGCGCCATCTATGTAATAAATCTGAAACAAATAACTCAATAGCCAAATTTGAATAAAACTACACATTACGAGTAGAATAAGTGAAAACACTATCCCACTAACAAAGAAATAAAAATATCCTTTTATCAACCAATATGAGTGACTTTTTTTAAATGTCCTAAATATTTCCTATCTATATATGCTCTTAGAAAACCTATAGGCATTCCATAATCTGGGCAAAGGAGTAAAAATTTCTTATCTTCTTAATTCTAACATCAATGTCTGTTACTAAATTATTATTTCTAATTATATATATAGGAAACCACAAATTAAAACCTAACCATGCAACACACTGCATCACAAGAAAAAGGCTAAATCGACCTATACACAATTTCTTATCACTGTTTCAAATTTTCCTATACACAATTTCAAACTTTACAATACACAATTTCTTGAATAATAACTATATAACATTAAAATAAATAATAAAAATAATAAGAAAAAAAATTAAAAGAATAGAGGAAGCCGCAAATTAAAACTCTACCAAACAACAAATCAAAAATAAACAAACAGCACAATTGCAGCTAGTAAATTAATTTATTCTGGAGATCATATAATGTTATCCAAATTTCTCAGAGTTTACCGTGTGATGACAAAATGAGATGCTATTCTGTCTCTTTTATTAGACTGCACCAAGAGTCAATGGATTTGAATTTCCATTTGCTATTATTGTTTATAAATGTACTAATCTGCCAATTTGAATGAAATCTAAGGATTTCATAGAATTCTCCAAAGTCTTCGTGATTCGTAATGTGATTCGTAACTACCGCTGCAGCTGGCTTTATGGTGGAAGGACTGTACTTATTTCATTTGTTTAGAGAAAGCTTAAAACAGTCCTGGAATTATTTCTTTATTGAGATTCAACGAAATCTTCCTTTCCAAATAATCCAATTTTAGATTCTAGAAACTCTACTCTGGGAAACAGACAACTCAACAAGATCAAAGAAGATATATCGTCTATCCAATGAAATGCAAATTTTATCAAGAGGATTTGTTTACTGTATGCTGCTTCTCATTTTTGGAATAAACGATTATATTTCACTCTTACTGAATGTCTTTTGTCATTCTCGAAATACAAAACTCTGAAGTAAGATCTTCAGATTTCCTGAAGAATTTGGTCGTAATTGCGAATGCTTTCTTTTTAGACATTAACTTTCTCGGAGACATTTCAATATGTTATTTGATTTCTTGCGCAATTTTATTACAGAGAAAAGGGTAAAAATAATGGAAATAAGCGTTTATCTATTTCTGTCCTTTCTAAAATGTAGCTTTTGTTCTAGTTGGATGAATAAATTCATTATTATTAAAATTGATTTGCAAAGAATATTATTATCCTAAGTAGTCTAGCCAAATAACTGAAATAAATCAAAAGTTGGTAATAAAAGGATAAGTTAATATGTTATAACTTTTTAAAATTTCCAAATCTAATGTATAAGCCAGGGAATGGGAATCTGAAGTCTTACCAGTTATTTAAGTTTGCACTGAAATAATATAATTGTCTGCAATATAATAATAATTGCAGAACAATAACCTTAATATTTTACTCGTGCGCCTTTCGCTCAACTGCCGAAATTTTATGAGGGATTTCAGAACAAAACTTGTCCCCATCCCTGTTATAAGTATTATAGATACGTGCTCACAAACGAACCATGCGTATAGGCTCAGTTGTGCATGAATTACAAAGTTTGATTTTTCAAATTGTATTAAGATCAATAACTGGAGAAAAATAGTAGCACCTAAATGAAATTATTCAACCGGAAATTGTATTGGCTTTGATAAATGTCCTTCAATTTAATAAAATGATTGCAGTTTTCAAATATTTTCTGACAGATATTACAAAACTGATTAATGAGAATCAATGAATGTTTATGTACATTTTATATCAGATTTTCATTTCATTTGAGATTTTTACTATTTTCAATTCACAAATATTCATTTATTTTTTTACTTGACAATTTTATGAAATTTTTTAGACATTTATCTTTTATATATTAGATGGTTTACATTCTGTCTAATAGCTTGGCATTTATCTTCTAAAAATAGTCCAATCGAATTCTACTTTGTGATGGGAAATAAAATGACGAGAGGCTGTCTTTTTCAAACAGCCGCTGATGTAAAAGACGTAGGACTACTTTACTCGCGTGACTCTTTTTGTTTCTCGGTTTCCCTTGTTAACCTCGATTCTATTTTGTTTCTCGAAGCTTCTTGGATTCTCTTTGTTACTCGCGATACTCTTTTGATTCTTGAAGTTACTCGCGATAATCTTGTTTCTTGAAGTTACTCGTGATTCTCTTTTGTTTCTCGACGTTTATTTCAAGCGAGAGCGTCAGCCAAATTTGCGAGCGCACCTTATGCGTGTGATGTCACCAGTTCATGCGTATTTTTGCCCAACTTTGCGACTCAGTAGTCGCTGAATAGCAATTCCGATTTTCAATTTTTTGTCACTTCCGTTGTTACCCTTTATCAATAAAATAAGCTATTAGTTATGTTTTTAACATCTGTAGTTACCGAGATATAGAGGATCGCGTCACCAATTCATGCGTATTTTTGCCCGCCTTTGCGACTCAGTAGTCGCTGAAATACAATTCCGATTTTCAATATTTTTGTAAATTCTATTGTTACCCTTTATCTATAAAATAAGACATTCGTTATGTTTTTAACATATGTAGTTACGGAGATACAGAGGATCTCCCATATAACGTTTTTTGTAGCGTTTTGGCGTGTGCATCGAATTCCTTTCTGAGACCCCAATTTGAGGAACCTCGTCCTACGTTAAAAATACGTATCATTTTTTTTCTTTTGCTTTAAATTATTGCGTTGGTCATCCAAAACATGCGTCTATATTATGTATTGGATATAGGAAAGCGTATGAAAGGGGGAAGTTGCAACCGGCAGTGCAGTATATATGATGCATGTATACAAAGTTCTCCCTCAAATCGGGGCCCTATAACTCATTTCCAAACCGTTAGAGATAGGTATATACCTCCAATTGCAAAAATGCTTTAAATGACCTAAATAATTATTTTTTATGCTGTTAGAGTGAAGAAATGTAATGAAAACAATTGCAAAATATTAATTTTTATACAGCCCCCTCCAGTCCTGTTACTCATATTTAGTAAAATACTCTTGACACATTAACATTTCAAACAGAAAAAGACCACTATTATTCGAACAAAAATAAACGTGTTATGTAGCTTCGGATTTCATTATTTTGGACCATTTCAACGCCTGCCTCGAGGAAAGTCCTGCAAGAAACAGCTGCCTAGAGCGGGCAGAGTACGTTGATTGTCGGTTGGTTGAATTTTGATGGCTATGAAAATTATCATTTTATCTAGAAATACCTTAACTCTTTAAATCCGACGAGAGATTTTCCTTCTCGCCCCTTTAAAACCGGGACTTTTTGGAAGGAAGTGACATGAATTGGACTCTCCCAACCTGGGTGGCCATTTTCCCCCCACTCCACCCTTGCTATAACCTTCCCTTAAGGCGCACGGAAATGGGCTGTACTTGGCAGGGATAATTGGACCCTCTACCGCACTTATCTCCTAAGCGATCTCAGAACATCACCTCCCCTCAAAAGAAGCCAATCGCCTCAAACCGGGCTTCGTTGCTGTTAACCCTCTGATGCCCACAGTTATTTGAAATCTTGTTCTTTTAAAACCCAGACCGGCCGAGGTCAGAGATGAAAGCAGGTGAACATTTCAATCCCCCATCTGATTAGCAAGTGGCGATTTGCGTCGTGGGGGATTCTTTTATCGCCATGTTTCCAACATCCAAACCCTTGTTGACTGTATAGGGGTCGTTTACAAATTGTGATAACTAACAGGCAGTATAGCAGGGATTTTTAACAGTAAGTAAGCAGAGAGCTTAAAGTAAATTGGGCATCTGCCCTCGAACACTTACTGGAGACATCAATCAAGAGTGACAGTGGGAGCGGGAACAACCATTGTTAAAAAGATAAGATTGCTCCCCACCGTTTACCGACCCTCTTGAAAAAGGGGGAGGAAATAAGCATACGACATTTTGACCGCTGGTCCGTTGTCTGGCAGTTTGCATGACTGGCCGTATTAGCCGTTTTGGCAGTCAGAGGGTTAAGGGGAAATTTTTTAGACCGCCCGGGACCGCCTCGCTCGGTATGAGAGGGTTAAGAATGAAAGCTATTGGTATGAAAATGCATGGTAAATACTATTTCACATATAAAGTTTTTCCTTTCTTTCTTTTCATTCTAATCAATATTTTCACCTATGAGTTCTTAATCTATTTATGACCGATAAACGAGACTCTATCGTACAGTGTACAAAATTCAGTAATTTAATCATAAAATTTATACACAGATAAAAGTTGGGGATGTTAAATTTCCGCGGTGTCTACTCAGAAACAGCCATTGCATTCTGAAATTGCGTTTATAAAAAACAAAATTATATAACCAAAATTAAATATTAATAATATTAAAGTAAAGACGTCCATTATATCCGAATGCCTCATTGGGATATGTTTTTCAACCCTTTAACTGTCGCGCCCGTCATATTGACGTGCATCGAATTATCGCATCTTTAGACTTATAAACTAAATTTTAATCATTAATTAGCTTTATAATTTGACACAAAGATTCCGTAGAATCTATAAGCATCTCAAATATTCCATGCCTTCTTAGATTATTGAAAACGACAGCCCCTTTCCAAAAAAAGAGGGGCCTTCTTATTAGATAGCAAAAAAATATGACTCTTAAGGAGTTAACCATAGTAAATGTATAATTGTAATATCATAACCGTGGTTATAGAAATCGAATATAGGACCGTAATCAATGGCGAAGTAATATTTCATTTAACATAAGTATAATTTAGAATTAATCACATAACTGAATAAGTTTCGACAGCGTAAAAAATGTATATCCTATTTTTTTATCTAAATTTTAAAAAAACCATTAAGAAGAAAAACAGTAATTTACTTAATTTGTTAGAGTTTTCCTAATTTCCATTTGTGTACATTTTATCGAAGTTAAAGTAAATTTTGGACAATCAGTTAGCTGTTTAAAAAACAATACATGATTAATAAATATTTTCTAGTTTAAACTTTGGTCATTTGTTTCGGCTATTTCATATGGGATTTGGGAAGTTTTCATTAATCTTTAAATAAATCATGTTGTTTCGTCTGGATTTTAAGTAAGCAGGATAAAAGAATAGTTTTGATTTCTTTCTTGTTTAGTTTGGAACTTAAAAATAGAAGTAAGAATGTAAAACCTGAATGACGTTTAGAACATTTGTTTAGTCATGAAATTTTGTCTCGTGTAGAAAGGTTATCATAATAGATACAGAGATTTCAGGAGAATACAGTCTCCTATAAAATTTATTTTAGTTTCTTCGTCATTTTCTGGAAAATATTTTCCTGTAGTCAGCCATAAAATGCCTGCTTTCACTTATTTAGAACATTTTGTTGTTATCGGAAGAAAATTTCTATATATGGAAAGGAAATTTGACACGGAAATACATTTGAATTCATTTATTGCAATAAAACTTGGTTTTGAAAGAGGAATGTATCGAAAACGCAAAGGATAATATTCATTTGAAACCTGATTAACTTTCTGTAAGATTAAATTTCACGAATGAATAGAAGTCAAATTTTCGTAAATTCTAATAAATAAATTTTTTCGTCGTAAGATGTTGGTGAGAAGAAAGGGTAGGTAAATATTCTTTGAAACTTAACAAAAATGTCAACTTTTGCGAAATCTCTATCATTAAGCCATGAAGAGAAATTTTAATAAATTTCAATAGGTTCTTTGACGAGACTGTTTAGGACTTATGAGACTTCTCGAGACTAAGGTTAGTAAACATCCAGAATATTTAAATACATATATTCAACATCACTTGGCTTCTATAAGAAGTTTGTTTGAGTTTGAATGGAGAAGAGAAGAAGTTCCATAAGTTAAGGTAAGAAATATGAAATATTTTAAATTTGAATCTAAAGGCCTCTCATAGAATCTCTTGAATAGCTATCTAAACAGAGTACTTACTGAAAAGCCAGCATTAAATTTTCGAAATAAAAATTATATGAAAATAATGTTATATAAGATGTCATAAAATTTCAGGTTTTAAATTCCACCGTTTATTATATTATGTGTATTATGTTTCTGTATAAGGTGAGGTTAGCTGTGAAACATCTCCTTGAGAGATATTTTCAAACGATATTTGGTAATGGATCAACAGCGTCTTCAAAACCATTAGAGGAAAACATTTAAGTATTTTGTCTTCAGTATACTGGCGCATCAGAGTGGCTGCGTAGTGGAGATTCACTTTAATTTTTCAATTGAATAAATTTCACGGATATATTTATATTGATAATGTGCTGAAACATACAACAAATTGTTTTTTAAAATACTTCTGAGTGGTGGCACACTTCGAAATTTAACCGTTAAATGCCAGCTTTTTAAAAAAAATTGCTTTAGAAACGTTTTTTGACTTTCTTTTCTTGAATAAAACATGAAAAAATACTTTTAAAAAATACTATTTTGTTTTAAGTATGGTTTACAACTAAAACACAGTTTGTTACTCATTAACAACACTGGGCTTTTATGGAGAAAAAAATCACATCGATAAAATTTTATATTAAACAAAGATGTTTTTTAAGAACTAATAATATGGACGAGGAATTTTCTTCAACATTATAGAATAAAGTCTGGTATTCTGAATCTTACAAACAAAGCAAAAAAGATGCAGCCTCCTCAAGTGAAAAACAACATTTTTTTTGCCATCAGCACTCAGACTGGCTATTTATGTTGTAAATTGATTTAATAACATTTTGAGTGTGCATTTTATTGGCAACACAAGGCATTAGAGCTTTAAGATTATTATCGAAATTTTAGAGGACAAAATTAGGTATGTAGCTTAAAGGTAACAGAGGGCATTTAAGGGTTAATCTACTGTCATGGTGAATAAAAAACGACTAATCTCTAAAAAGTTGTTTGAAGGATCATTTTATCTTTTACTGATTGTGAAAAACGAAAACAATAAGCTTTTCTACCAAACCCGGAATATTATCAAAATTCGATAAGATGAGCCTACACATTTTTGAACTGAAATTCTAAAAACTGAATGAAAATTTTCGCTTTACATAACATAAAGAATCTTAAATTCGTATAGAGCGATATCAGCATTTCTTAAGCTGGAAATACAATTTTCGCCTCTTGCAGTCCAATCTAAAGCAAAAAAAAATCACCTTAACAAGTGCTCTACTGAAACACAGAATAAAACCTCTACCGAATGACTTGGAAGTCACTGTTTTAATCATCGTTTTTTCAGTAACAATCAGTTACAGTCATGCACATTGAACATAACAGTTGGTTTAAACGGCAACCCACGCAATGGCCGCCGCATTGAATTGTCAATGCCACTGGTCGGTGCCGCCGCGACGAGTATTCATTCTATGGGCCTGGAACAGCCGAAGCGGGAGAAAGATTAAGCGATGGGAGTACTATTAACACGTTGTTTACGTTCTTCCTCTATCGTTTTTCTATCAAAATTATTTTATATAATTCTCAATTTCTAACTAAGAAATGATGCAGATATCCATAAGTATTGATGTTAATAATTTAATCGTTTTAAAGAGTGTTTAACAAATGTCAATAAAATGGTTTTCCATTTTTGCTTTGTCATAATAGATATTTGATAAATAGTAGTGCAGATCATTTATTAAATATTTTGACTAAAAAAATTTGAAAAAAGTGAAATTTTTCTCAATTTTTTTGAAATTTTTCTAATTATCCCTATAAATGATGTTGAAATTAATAATTGTAATAATATATATATATATATATATATATATAATTGATACCTTGCAAATGTCAGGTTATTTGTCTGAAAAAAACTATCTTGATATAAGTTGTTTTTATTACATCTTAATTGTATTGAAATCTTTAAAGCTGTTTTTCTTAGTTTGCTTTTTTCCAAAATTTTGTCTGCTACAAAATGCTGAAGGCCCATCTCTTTTCATTCTAATTACTTGAAATTTTTTCTGTTCCCTCGCAAATGCATGCTTAAGAGAATTCGGGATGGATTTGTAAAAATTTTCATTAGAATTTTTTTAAAAAAATGTACAAAGTAGGAAATTCTGATATTTTCTAAAACAATTTTACAAAATTTTGAAATTTTTTTCTCAAACTAATGTAAATATCCAAACTCCGATCACAATTTCTGTTAAGTGCATTCATATCTCCCTTTCAAAAAAATTTGGGGAAAAAATTTTAAAAATTGTATGAGAAGAAGAATTTTAAAAAAGGGCTTAATTTTTTTTTAAAAAAATAAAAATTTTAAATTTGTAACTTTTCAAAAAGGAAAACTATGTTAGAAATTTAACTTTCTACACAATTTACATCTATCTACTACAAAATTAAAAGAATTAAATGAGTTTGATCAAAATCGTAGAAAAAAATTGGGAGGTGTCATGTCTCCTTAACATTGAAAATGAATGTTTTGACGAAAAAGCATCTCCTCCTGTTGATAGATTTTGACCAATTTTTAACACTTATTATAAATTTTAGTGTAATGATTGCAAGCTAAATAGCTCCCGTCTTGCTCGATACATTTTTGAGTTAATCAGTTTATACACATATGAATCGTAAAATTTTATTTTAACCTTCTTCATTTCATTTATTACAGATTGAAACTATGACTCTCCATCACAAGTTATTTAGAAAGGAATTGAATTTTTCTGCGCAGAATGTCCCAAACAAGGGTCTTGCGACATGCAAATTCCAAAATTCCAGTCCCAATTCATTATCTGCATTAATGAGAGAAACTCCACATGCTCACCTTTCGCATTTTTAAAGTCAATAGGATTTTATTCACTTATTTAAACGTTGTGCAATTTTAACAGGAAAACTTTTTCATCGGTTTTTATAGGTATGCAAAATTAAACTTTTATCTTGACACAATTTTACAATTTATTCTGGCACAGTATTGCCAACTTAATGGCTCTTGAACCAAAAACTCAATAAAACCAATTTTCTTATGCGCATATGAATAGTGAAAGAGAGAGAAGTCCACCATTTGAATCATTATAAACAAGGCTTGATGTTGATCTATAATTTTAGTCAACGTTTCCATGCCGAATATCACACATTGTTGGAAATTTTTTCCTCTTTTTTACTTTCTCGTATACGAGGTTTACAAAGAGAAAGTATTGTAATCGTCAATCAACTCGAGATTTTCAAGAATCTCCACTTTTTAGACCTTCCCGAGTCCGAAAAACACAATTTTGGTGTTATGTCTGTCTGTGTGTCTGTTTGTTTGTGAACACGATAACTTGAACAATATTAGAGCCAAGGGGCTGAAATTTGATATGTCATCTTGAGACATAATTTGCAGATTTCTACTGAATTTTGGACAAAATCCGTCAACAGGAAGTGTGTCTGTCAGTCCGCTGTCATGAGAACACTATAACTCAAAAACTTGATTAGCTAGATGGATAAAATTTGGTACACAGTTTTATCATCAGGATTGTAGGTCCTTATCAAAATTTGGGTCAAATCCGTCAAATTGTTGACTGTCTGTTGGACTGTATAATAGCATACTTCTAAACATTATAACTCGCAAACTCTACGTCTTTGATAAATAAAAATTGGTATGAGGCCAGCTAACATTAATTGTAGATCTGTGCCCAATTTCGTTTCAATCGGTCGGAAAAAAGTTGTTCAATGACGCGAGGTCGTTATTGCGTAATTGCGCGATTCACTTGAGCGAATCCTTTCTGCTTCTACCCACGCCTTTCGCCTCGGAGTTTCCGATTCCCAAGCTTTTTTCCTCCAATGCGTTAGGGACGCTTGTTCGTTTATCTGCCTTTTAGCTTATTTTTTCTCCACATGTGTTAGGGATATACGAAAAAGTTTAGTGGAGAACACTCCCGCTGGTTTTAAATTTAACTTATTTCATACTTGTAAAGATGAAATTTTGAAGTCGATTTTTCACTCACTTCCTAATCTTGTACTCTTGCATATTCTCGATGACAATGCTCTATTGTGTCATTTTCAAAGCTTAATTTTCATTTAATCAATTAAAATAATTAAATTTTGAATCCATATGAGTGGCTCCACCTTGGAAGGAATCCGAAACAAAAATTCATTTTAAGTTCCGTAATATAAATAACATTGAAATATAAAGACTGAAAAAAAGAAAATAGACTATTAAAATAGACAATAGAAATAATCTCCTTTATAGTACAATAACACAAACGTATTTTTTAAAATATGCTTTTATTAAATTTATCGAGTTATCATATTTGTATACACACGGATATTATCACTATTGTATTATTATTATTACTAGTATTCAGGAAATTCTAAGCCTTAAATTCAATAAAATTTCGAGAATTAAAAATTAAATGTTTAAAATACTTTGTATATCATAAAATATAAGTCGGGCATAAATATATGCAATTTTCACATTAAAAACTGTCTGTAGTTATCTATATGGTACCATAAGACAACTGAGTAACTATATCACCCATTTTCAAACTCAAATTGCATATGAGTAATATAATAATAATAAATTTATCTCGTCAGCCGAAGGGCAGAGATAAAGTACTTTTCTATATTGTATATGAATCTAAAGCTGTAGGAATTGTCATGATAGTAGAAACCCATTCTGATGGAATGGGAATTCAATTTCACAATTGCCTACAAATACTTCATTTTCGACAATAAGTCTGTGTATAATATTTGAACAAAATTCTATAGGTACTCATTGTTATGATTCATTTGTTTCAGAATGAAATATCTAGAAAATTGATTTCGGAAGTCAGTTATTTATTTATCCTATATGAAAAGTTCGTGGACAGATAAATTTATATAATTATTAAATATGGGAGTGCTTTGTCCTCTGTTATTCATGTTTAGAATTAGGATTTTCCATTAAAAAGCTATGTTTGATCATTGATAAAAGTTGATTCAATAAGCCTTTTGTATCGATTTAAAACCCGATATTTGTTTAGATTCATAGATAATGGGATTATTTCATAGAAGAAGGATACTTAATAAACTATTCATGTCGGAAAATATTATCATTCAACTTTGAATTCAAATTAAAAACAAGTTTTTTGCAAGTAATTTTCTGTCACTTCTTGCAAAATAGACTCAAACAAAATATTTCAGTATTACATTGTAATGTATTGCTACCATAGCGCGTTTGGAATGTAAGTGCGATTCGAACCCGGAGGAGGACTGCTTTTTGTAAACAAGCCACTCAGACGACTACGTCCTCAAGGAGAAATGATTTTTGTGGCTTGTATGTGGTGGGTATTTTTGAAATAGGTCTGGCTTCTCAGTGCGATGGACTGCATTATCTTTGTTTATGTGTGTTCTCTGTCTTGTGTTTGACTACGAGCAAATAGACATAGTTTTATATCATCTAGTGCCATTATTTCAAGGGACAGAAACAGCACAAATTTATTCCAAAAACAGATTTTTCACATATACCCTCACACACACATAACTGCAGATGAGACACATGCTATGCATATATCGAATTGGTTATATGCTTTCTGCAAATTTTAATATAATTTCATTATAAAGGGTGTCCACTTAAATAAGGGCCCTTAACTTCAGAACGACGGCAGCTTCAGTCATGAAAGTAGTGTCTAGGTATAGTAAAACATATATCCGCTATGCGATGAGGTAACGTACAGCGCCAACTGGTGGGAAACTTCGGAGATAGCTTTCCTATTTCGAAAAATGTACAAAATAGTTTTAAAAAGTCAATAACAAAGTTGTAGAGCATTATCGACAAAAAGATACTTTGGAGACATTGATGCGAAGAAAAGAACTCTTAAAATGCACAGTTAGTGGTTCGCAATTTCCGAAATAAAGACGTTACAAAATATGGACAAAAGGCGAAAATGATTCTTTTCGGAAAAAAAATTATCTCAAGATACTTTTTCGTGTGAGAATAATTTAAACAGCAGGGTTATGCAGCCTTTCTGAAAACACAGCAGTTCCTTCTATAAGGTATAAAATTGTTTTAATTGTAGAATGAGTTAGAATTGATATATATATATATAGCCAAATATTATAAAAAATAGATATTCATTTACCAAAAATGTGAACAGTGAGACATAGCGATATAAGCGATGAGTGAATAGTCGATGTTTACAATTAAGATGGAATAATATTGTTATACTGTTGCCATAACTCTGTTATTACAAAAATAAGTTTTATAAATAAAATTGGAACCTTACACTTCGATAACTTATTACTATTGCTTGAGTCAGGGTGTCAACTGATATATTAAAAGTTAAATTCAAAAAAGGGCCCAAATCGGTAGTGTAACTGACGGAAAGTAGTTTGAACCCTAAAATAAAGGTATCTTGTGACAACCATTTTTTTTTCTGTTTTTAGCAAGTTTTGTCACATAGCATCGTTGGAAATCTCAAACAAATAAATGTGTGTTTTAAGCGTGCTGTTCTTCGTATTAATGTCCCCAAGGTGTCTTTTTGTACTAAATCGATAATGCTCTACAATTTTGTAGTTGACGTTTTTTTCCCTATATTGTACCGTTTCCGAGATAGGAACGCTAACTCCGAAGTTTGCCACCAGGTGGCGTTATAAGTTGTCTCATCGCATAGCGCATAGACGTTTTACTATACCTAGACACTACTATCATGACTAAAGCTACCGTCATTCTGAAGTTAAGGGGGTAGCCCTTATTTAAGTGGGCACACTGTATATGATAATGACTAGTGATATGAAATTCTAAGTACTTGGTTTTAAAATAGAGTAGACAGCACTAACATGCAAATGGAAAGCAATGACATGAATTATATGCAAATAAAGTTCAAATTTTCAGTCTAAAATTTTATTTTATCATATGCATAACATAATTTGCGAATATTTATTTGCATCACGAATGTTATCATTCTGTTCACAAACTATTCAAAGAAAATTTCGTAGGAAAGGAAAATCACAAAGGTCATACGGACTGTAGTTCCAATTTATTATCTCAACCATCAGCATTTCATTACTAATGCGATGTATTGATTTATGGGGCCATGATGTACGCTTACAAGACAATGTTTTTGTATTGAAATTGCAATAACCTCCACAAAATATTACCCAACCAATAATTCTATATATGAGCCGTAGGCGGTAATTCTGATCAAATAATTACCAACAAAAGGAAACAGGTTAAATTTGTCTTAGCAAATCAGCTACGGTCCTCAAAATTGACATATCTATCAACTCCTCCTTTCTCATGTTCCTGTTTTAAATATATATCTGAACAAAATTTAATAATTTGGTAATATAGATGTATAAAATTATTTTTTGTTTTGTTTTCTTAGTAGAACTTGTGGAATACAGCTGTGTTGGTAAATCACATGTAGTAACTGATGATTTGTAATGGTTAGACTTTGGCTTCGTAAAATGGTAGCTAGTAACCTCATTACTTAAAAACTCAATGCAACTTTGCAATTTGAATAGCATTTTATTGAAGTTAAAAATTCTGAAAGGAATGCTTTCTAATATATAATATTTGCAGAAAGAAAAATGTAAAACCGTAATATCGTATTTTAAAATTCTAATTGATTTCGGATCATTTTTTGATATATAGAGAGTAGATTTTAATGTTTTTTTTTATTTCACAAAAAATTAAGCAGAATGTTCCGAAAAACAAAATTATTTAAAGACAAAATCTTCATCACCGAATGATCGAATCTCCATATCTAATTAAATTAAATAATAAAATTAGAGTAACTACTCAATTAAAAACTACATATTGCATCATTTCTTGTTTTAAATATTTCAATGGTATAGTAATATGACGTTTTAAATCCTTAAAAGACTATACTGATGAAATTCGAGACTCTCAAAACTAAAATTTCTGTTCTTGATTACTGTTTTGGATGAATATATTTTTCGAAAACTCTTAAACGAATATTAAATTTCTATAAATTCAGAATCATCGTCTCAAAAGTGAAGGGAAACTGAAAAAACAGAACTTTCATTAAAAATAAGACAACGTGAATTTTGTAGAAATTGCCAATGGATTATTTTTTCAAAGTCTGATTTTTATGCTACTCCGTAATTGTTTTCCGTAAAAACTAATCGTTATCGCAATCAAGTGTTGTATCGGCAGTCATTAAATTTATGCTCTTTCTATTCAGAAATATTTCATACTGTTGAAATTCAAGGCTTACAAATAGCATGAAAATTAAGAACTACGGTCGTCATTAGTTAGTTAGTTAGTTAGTTAGTTATATTAACGTCCCGTTTTGAAGCAACACGCTACGGTCGTCATTAATAACAAAGACAGTCAGCATTATATAAACTGTTTATGAAACAAATGTTTCTCTTTATTTACTAACTTGAATCTTTTGAAACTGTATAAATGCTTTTAGTGTGATTCTGAAAATAAAAGATCTATGAGCTTAAGGAATTTTCGAAGTTTTATTTGTTTAAAAACAAGAAATAACATATATTCCTAGTTCATTTATTTTCGGTGTCTTATATAGTGCTTGTATTGTAATAAATGAAACCTCGAGTTTCGTTTTCAAAACAACTCCAGCTAAGGAAACACGCATTATAAAGTAGATATTTTTATTTATAAGCCATTGCGAAGAAATTCTACAAGGAATATGAATAGAATGAGTAAAAATAGAATTCAATCAAGCTTGTTTTGTTTTCATTTTAAATATTAAATATCAAACCATTATTTTTTCTTTTTCGAATGTAATTATAACCTGCAGATCTAAATGCGATATTATAAATTGTAAGAAATCTTTTGACACTTTTTATCAAACACTTTTATTTAATTTGACATACTCCATGCTTATAAATATGGAATTTTGTATTCAATTGTTCACTCACTTCCAAGTGGTTTGCTATTTTGTTTAGTGTGTTTGTTCTCAATGGCTGTACACTATTTTATTATATTCTCAACAGCTTAATTAAATTTGATTGTGGCACCACCTGGTAGTACATTTGAGAAACAATAGATCTGAAGATTTAAAAAAAATAGAAGATAACTCAAATAAAAAGTTTATATGTGGTACACTAATACAAGTATGTTTTAGTAACTATTTTTAAATATTTTTTTTAAATTTTTGCAAGCTTATAATTTTTTGTACTTGTGAGAAATTTCATGTGAAGTTTTTAAATTTACTATCTGAGTTGTTTGATTTCCCTCTTTTTCCGTCTAATTCAGAAATGACACTAATACTGATTTTTAATAACTCGAAGCTTAGAAAAACTTTGAAAATATGTTTTGTAAACTATAATTTTATCATATTAGAAGCGCGAGAATTTTATTTGAAAAATATTATCTTATTTGCCTTTGGCCGTAATAATTAAAATATAAACATATCTTACTCTCCTTTCGCTTCATAAAAGATGTTTTCACATTAACACAATTTTAATATTTACCATTTGCCGTAAATTTTAGTTGAATTAGGGAATTAGATTAAACTTAGATAAAACATATATATATATGTCGTGAGAAATACGTCTGCGCACTAAGAACAGCGCCACCTGTGGTGGTCTGTTGCGAACTCTAAAGATTCAGTTGGAAAAATGAATTGAGGGACTGGACAACTACAGAAAGCCCAAATCTGAAGCCACTTTCTATAGGTAGAAAATTAATGTCAATATCTATACTTTGTTTGTTTCTGTTTAATGTTTGTAAGAAATATTAAATGTTTTCAAAAGAGAAAATCAGTGCCATATTTTGCGTCCAACGTGGGGCCATGCGACGTGGGGACTGCTATAATATTACATTAAAGTGCTATTCATAGTTCTGATATTTTACAGCTTAATTGAATAGTATAGAAGATGTGCTTGGTGGTTACGAATGCCATCATATTTGCCAACTGTAGATATGCATTGGAACTATTATAACAGAAAGTTCTGTGACATAGGAACATGGTGACGTCGTTAGCATTGAATGTCCGTTTGTAATTTGATATTTGCATAATTCTATTATTTTTGATTTTGCATAGGATGTTTTAAAGATCTATGTTGTAGAGCAAAGTATAAATTGAAACTTCAAATATTGTGATTGCTCTATATAGTACATATGTACACAAAGTCTTCGTTGAATATAAGTTGAGTTTGGATCATTACAATCCATATTAGTATTCCAAAATTCAATCAAAGCTTTAGCGTGTCTCACATGTGACTTTTTTCTAAGGTCTTAATGAAGTGGACGCTCGTCAATAGGCCAATTATCTTGTCAAAAATTATATATTAAAGCGGATTGAAAAGACATATGACCAACATATACTCATATCCGTATCGAGGTGAGAAACCTAACTCCAAATTTTACCACTGGTGGCGCTACAAATTGCGTCATTGCTTAGCGCAAAGCGACTTGATTATACCGACATACCACTTTTATAATAATAGCTATTGCCATTCTAAAATTCAATGGGTAACCAGTATATTCTCAGTCGTAAAAGATTTCAACAAAAATTGAAATGTTTAAGCATTGCGAGTTCTTCCAAAGTTGATTGAAACAATTTTTCTGGGTCGTAACTTTGACAGCATCCAAATAAATTTTAGGGAGTTCAGAACTATTGAAAATTATTTACATAATACAAAATATCATATCATTAAATTCAGAAATCATTATCAGGAGTTCTAAATAAAGGAAAGAAAAATGAATGACATTTATACATCTGACAGTAGCAGTCAGGAACTAATTCATCCCTTTTGGCCCCCAAATTTAAATCATCCGATAAGGTGTTCAAGTAGAAAAGGGAATTTCTCGAGACGAATTCTTTCTCAAAATAAGTGTCTCATCGTGTAAAATCAGTTGTTTTAAGCTGAGGGCGGCAGAATTCACTTTATTCTAGAGCTGAAAGCGCTTCGGATCGCAACAATTCATGATTAATTGGTACCATTCCACGCCGAGACACTATTCAACGGTTGTCCGTGTCTTTTCTATAATTTATCAATGAGAATCTTGTACTGGATGCATTTAAACATTAGTTAAACCTTTTTTATATGTGCATTGAAATTCCAAAAGTTTGATTCAAGAATAAAATTCAGACTCTTGAATCATAGACATCGGAAATTACTACTAATAATAAAAGCGAAAGTGTGTGTGTGTAACCTAGAACCTAATTTGGTACAGATTTAATTTGGAAAGTAGGAATGTGCCACGCGAAGCCATTTTTTTTTAAATTTAATCAGTATTTTAAGTAATTAAAAATTAAGCCTCATTAAGGCATTTTTCCTCCTCGATTACTTCCAAAACTATAACAGCACAAGAATAAATTTTTAATCATCTTCCTTTTCAAAAATATCAATTTGGATGTCAAGAAGAATGTTTATTGTTTTAAAAACTTTTTAAAACAGTTTTTGCTTAATTTGAAACAATACTTTATATTCTTGCACTGAAATTCAAGCCGTTTCCGTTGCTTCTTCAAATATGCAAGAGCGTGTTTTTAGTCCAATATTGAATGCTAAGGAATGAGTATTTAGTTTATTTTTTCATATTCTTTGGCAATGTCAAAATTACTTTTTTCTTTATTATTTCATTTGATCTATTTTTTGGGTGCATTCTGTAAATACATTCCACAAAGATACTAAATATGTTAGGCAATAATATCTGGTATGTCACTTGATTATATTAGCTATTCTTTAATATTTTAATCATTATGTTTTAGTCCATCTAACAGGATGTCGGACGTCCTCATCTAATGCACATAAATGAGCCTAACCATTTTAATTATGCGCATTTTGCATTAGGAATAAGAAACTGAAGTTACAACAAAGCGTATTTCAACAAGCATTCATGTTTTACGCCTCAGACTGTTGCATTTTTCAAGCGATTACGGCGTCATATCATTAGAACTCCTTTAGGAAGTTTCGTGTGCAAAATGAATAAAACATGCATATCAGGGGAATAGCAGGCTATGCATAAGAGATTAATTGCAGGTATATAAAACAATATTCCTGGTTAACCAGCTGGTTGTCAAAGGATTCTAGTTTTAAATATGTTTCAACAAGCTAAATTTTAGTTAAAATGCACTAAATAAAGAGAAATAATATTTTATGAAATATAACTAAATGTTCTTTCTTTCATTTATAAATAGAATGGAACAATACTCAAAGATTCTGATTTGTAATTTAGATTATTGATTCATATATTCTTATCACATTCAGAGTTGTAAATTCGTATTTTATTGCTAATAACCATTTTTATAAATTTTTATCGTAGAGCAGAATTCTTTTAAACATTAAAAGCCCGATTTGCTAGACATTGATTTAAAAATGTTTTTTACTTTCATTTTTTGAATAAAACATGTGAAAAATACTTTAAAAATCCTATTTCGTTTTAAGTATGGTTTAAGGTTAAAAAGCAGTTTGTTACCAACTGACAATTCCGAAGTTTATTTCAGAGAAAAAATTGCTTGATAAAATACTATAATGTCAAACACAGATGAACTTTAATAACTAGTAAAGCGGATAAGGATTTTCCTTCAACATTTTAGAATAAAATTTGGTCTTCTCAAGCGTACAGACAAAGCTAAAACGATGCGGCCTCAAGTGAAAAACATCAATCTATTTTTATTTTTTATCTGCACTCAGGTTGCTATCTATATGTTGTAAATTGATTTAATAAAAATTCCAGTATATATTCTATCGGCAACAACAAGCATTATAACTTCAGTTTTAATCTCAAGATTTTAGAAAACAAAATTGGGTATGCTGCTTAAAAGCAACACTGGGCCTTCAAGTTTTGAGTAACCTAACGCTGATCATTCATGACTGCTCCACGCCACTCAAAGTTGGCCGCTTCACACCAAAGCTGATATTTAGTGCGAAAAACCAGCCAAAAATTGGTGTGTTGTGGAGCGGAAGATTGGATAACCGGTCCCTTCCAATATCTATCATTCCATTTAGACTGCCTGACAGTAAAAATGGCGGGAGTATGTGCGTGCAGGTTGGGAAAACTTGATTTGTATGGTTTACAGAGGAAATAAGAGAAGGCGAGAGTTAGGGATCGGAGTGACTAGCACCCCAGTAGTACAAAGATATTGTGCAATATTGTGCGTTATAGAACAATATTCGCAATATTGTACGTTATAGATCAATATTCGCAATATTGTACGTTATAGAACAATATTCGCAATATTGTACGGTATAGAACAATATTCGCAATATTGTACGTTATAGAACAATATTCGGAATATTGTACGATATAGAACAATATTCGGAATATTGTACGATATAGAAAAATATTCGGAATATTGTACGATATAGAACAATATTCGGAATATTGTACGATATAGAACAATATTCGCAAAACTGTACGTTATAGAACAATATTCGCAATACTGTACGTTATAGAACAATATTCGCAATACTGTACGTTATAGAACAATATTCGCAATATTGTACGATATAGAACAATATTCGGAATAT
Source organism: Araneus ventricosus (assembly GCA_013235015.1). Taxonomy (NCBI): domain Eukaryota; kingdom Metazoa; phylum Arthropoda; class Arachnida; order Araneae; family Araneidae; genus Araneus; species Araneus ventricosus. The sequence continues at coordinate 79,466 of BGPR01002205.1, read as the reverse complement.
TGTACGATATAGAAAAATATTCGGAATATTGTACGATATAGAACAATATTCGGAATATTGTACGATATAGAACAATATTCGCAAAACTGTACGTTATAGAACAATATTCGCAATACTGTACGTTTATGAGACAGTATTCGCAATATTGTACGTTATAGAACAATATTCGCAATATTGTACGTTATAGATCAATATTCGCAATATTGTACGTTATGGAACAATATTCGCAATATTGTACGTTATAGATCAATATTCGCAATATTGTACGTTATGGAACAATATTCGCAATATTGTACGATATAGAACAATATTCACAATATTGTGCAATATTGTACGTTATAGAACAATATTCGCAATATTGCGCAATATTGTACTATATAGAACAATATTCGCAATATTGTACGTTATGGAACAATATTCACACTATTGTACAATATCATATAACATTATAAAATATTCGCAATGTTGTATAATATTGTACAATATCCTATAACATTATACAATATTCGCAATATTGTATAATATTGTGCAATATCATATAATATTATATAACACTGAAAAAAATTGTAAAATATCCGGTCACGTGTGCTAACTGTGTAGTGGAAGGATTTACATGACGTGCAGCGGTCGTGAATGGTCTGCCAAAATTGATTGGCTAAAAAATAAAATGGCGCGGATTGCCACCACGTCTTTTGTATGGAGTCGAGTGGTCCTGAATTTTAGTTGCTTTTGTGGGGCAATGAATCCACTGTGATTCATTACGCAATTTTCTGTTAATAAGATTCTAATGGAAATACTTTTAATTCCTAGAATACATTTTTCAGCTGGGTTTGCATATAAGTGTATATATTGCAAAAGATTTTAAATGAGGGCGCAGATTTTTCGGAAACTAAGCAACAAAATCCGAAATAATCAAAAGTACCCTAATCTAGATTTCGCGGTTTCTGTTTCAAACAAACAACTGTCAATTAACTATAAAAACTATTAACGTTTCACCACTTTTGCAATTTTTCTTAAAATCTCCAGATAATTTCCTTTCCTTCTTTCAGATATTTGTCTCAATAAAATTGAACTGAAAAATGATGAGAAAGTCAATATATTCCTCAAATTCTTCTTGAAAGCTTTCGCAATTAGTTCACAGAAGCATCTATTGATGTTCCTACAAACACAAACAAGACGTCTGATAAAAATCGATCTCTTGATATGGTGAAATAAAGGAGGTTTTCAGATCAACCACTAGGATCAAAGAACAAATAAAAATTCTTTTAGAATAACGATATACTTCTGACAAAAATCTTTCAGTTGAGATAAGAGCGGGATTTACTGAAAGCCCAATGGAATAAAAAAGAAAGAATCAATTGAAATCGTTTGGTATAAAAGTTTAAAGGACTTGTTTATTTCATTTTAGTTCTGGGCTGAAATTACTGAGCTTTCAAATGGCAATTCACTGCGAAAATTGCGAAAGACTATGTTATGTTTTATTTCTTCGAGTTCTAATTATTTAGAAACTAAATGATGTGGGAAAACAAATGCATTAATTAAAATTGCTTTAAACCTTTTACGTTTTTAATCATTTTTTAATTTTCTAAAAATTCTCCAACTCATTTGTAAAACATAATACATGAATTGTGTATAAATTTACAATTCTCAATAGATCGTCTCGAATTTCTAGTCAAATTTTCTAAAGTAGCATTGGCCAAAAATAAATTATATTCCTTGCTTTTACGTTAAATAATTCGCTTTGTATTTTTCTTTTTTTAAATATTATTTGAAAAAGTGTGAGAAATTTTAATATCCAGCAATTGCGAAAAAGCTTCTCTGACATTTAAAAGCTGTTGGAAAACATTTTGTTTACATTGCATGAAAGCTTTTATTTAGGAATTTATTCGATATTTTTAACTTCATTTCTTTCATTTCATAGTTTAAGGTAAACAAAAATTTCTTTGATAGAGATTTTTCCTTTATATTTATTTGCTTATACTAACTGACTTGTTATTGTTCGTTTTACTATCTCGAGACTAGCACTTTTGGACGATTTTACACCGGAAAGGGGTGTCAGGCAATGAGTCAGATGAGCGCATTTCCGGAGTTCTTTGTTAGATCACACTAAGTAAAATGTAAACATCTATCTTTCATTCTTCACTTTTCCTCCATTTCGACGAAAATAACTCCGACTAGTGCATACGCTAGAGCGCGGAGTGTTTTGGAATCCGTTGCTAAACATTACTTCATAGCTCTTTGAATAATGAGTTAATTTGTATCGATTTTCAAGCTGATGGAGTTTTAAAAACCTTTATTTTTATTCATATATTATATGAAATATAAACATTAGTTAGGATTGGTTTTTTGCGATATTTAATTTTTACCTTTAACCAATTATATTATTTATGCAAAGATTCTCAATTTCTTTGTATAATATATTCTCAAAAGCTCTGACTTATAAAAATTCTGAAGATATTATGACATTATTTCAACAAAACTGCATGTTTATTAAAGAATATGAAATTGGGGTATGCTCCGCAGTTAAAAAAAGACATTGAAAGAAAAAGACAAAAATTTTAAAAATATGTAAATCTAAGAATTCAAGTTCCACAGTTTGTTTCCTGCTACAGAAAATTCATAATTAAAAAAAAATTATTTGCAATTTTTCCTAATCTTTTCCTCAACTTCAATTAATTCAACCAAAAGTCAACGAAGCTATTTTTTCGGTTAGAATGTTAATACATTCTAACCTAACAACCATAAACCAACATTCTAACCATACAGAGAAGACACAAAATTAGGAATTTTCAATTCTGTGAGACACCAATAAATTCGAAATTTGAATGTCTTCTCTACTAATAATAAAGGAGAAAGTGTGTGTTTGTGTGTTGGTTCTCTACAAGACAGATCGCTAGATCTAGAGTAACGAAATTTGGCACAAACATACTGTGGAGGGTGGGAATGTGCACTTCGGTGCCGTTTTTTTTTTGTTATTTTTTTCTTAGAATTTTAACTAATACAAAATTAACTAAATTTTGGCTTTTTTCCTTAATAACTTCCGAAAATGTTACAGCAAACAAATTATTTTTACATCATTTGAAAATTTTAAAAATTATCTTTTTTAATGATTTCAATTAAGTTGTCGTACGACTTTTTCTCTCATTGTAATAATTATTTAGATAAATATTTGGCATTATTTACAACAATACTTTTCATTGTTGCAACGCATTTCCAACCATTTTCATTGTTTAAACAAAAATTTAATTTCACGTTCCTCTTCCATTGTTGAAAGCTTAGAAAATATCTTACTGGATTTTATTTTCTTCTTTCATGTGATTAATTTTTCTGTGAAATCTTTAATTTATTATTGCCAGTTTAATGTTGAAATCAAATGCTTATTTTACGTTAATGTGGACAAGGAACAGAACAAGTGCAAGGCTACGAAAAGAAAGCGGGTTAAATGTCTATAGCAATTTGAAGTATAAAACTACTATGTTACGGGAACTATGAATATAAAATCATGCATAAGATTTTCAGTTGAAATTTTATTTCCGGTGATCAAGCTGGTCGCCGAAGGCGGCTATGAATAAATAAAGTGAGGTGGATAGAGCTACAGTGTGCAAATTTATTTCCGAACAATCGAAATGCACATTTACAAATAGCAACACATTATTTGCGTTAAAATGTGATTGTGAGATATGAAATTTGGACGAAACATTTTGCTACAAATTATTTCGTGGCATTATCTCCAAAAACTACAATGGTTTATGGATATAAGATTAAATATATTCCAAAATCAGGTAGAGTTAATAGTTGGGATAAATGTTTATAATTGTAGGAATCCCTTATTTTCTAAAATAATATTTTACATGTAAAAAGGTTTCTAAATTCAACATATAAACTTTGTTTTTAATTTTCAGACATAATTTCATAATTCCAAAATTTTTTTTTTCAAATCTCAGGCGCTTTTATTAGCCACTGAATATCAGTAGAAAATTAAATTTATTGCTCTTCATTTGTAAAAATGTAACGGATTGTCAATTTGTTGAATAAATTGACCTATTTTTACATTCTCCCTTCTATTATATTTGTCTTAAATCACTATAGCTGCTTATGATACATAAGCAATTTTTAATACTGTTTTTGTTTGATATTATTTTGATATGTTTTAACTAGTTATTGTAAATAATCGTTCCTATATGCTAGCCGCGAGAGTTTTTCTTTATAATTTGTTGCATTCAACCGTATTAATTTGTGGCCTCCTGTATTCTTTTTAATCTTATTTTCTATATTATTATTGTTTTATTTTAATGATATTTAGTTATTAATCAAGAAATTGTGTATAGGAGATTTAATATTGATTGTAAACTCTAGAACTTTGGGAACTAGGATTGCTTTCTTTTAGCCTTTATCCTTGGAAACAGTGTACCTTGTATCAAATTGTTTACTCGAATATCGACTTTGCTGAAGTTCCTGGGAACTGCCAGGGTCTCGAAATTTCTATGTACGCAAGAACAGATCGAATAAATAGTTATTACTATACCTTTTTCATAAAATAATTTATACTTTGAATACAATATTTGATGAAATCATTCATCTTGAATATTTTTTTGTCAATTTTGGCAATTGACACAAAAATATAATTAGATTTAGTGATTCTTTAAAAGGCAAAGCAAGTCAAGTGATTGATATAAGTTAGTTTTGTAAAATAGAAAAAAGACGTGAGGAAGATGCGCATGATCAGAAACGTCTTATAAATATGAAATTTGGAAACTTTTTCATAGAACTCAATAGATTTTATTATTAATAATTTCAAACTATCATAAAGAGAGGGCTGCATACCTGTCACTTTCAATTAATGCAGACGAAGGCTCTAATTGCTTTGAAAACGAGCAACTATTCAGCGTTGAGAAAACGAGCAACTATTCAGCGTTGAGAAAACGAGCAACTATTCAGCGTTGAGAAAACGAGCAACTATTCAGCGTTGAGAAAACGAGCAACTATTGAGCGTTGAGAAAACGAGCAACTATTGAGAGTTCAGAAAACGAGTAATTATTGAGCGTTGAGAAAACGAAAAACTATTGAGAGTTCAGAAAGCGAGCAACTATTGAGCGTTGAGAAAACGAGAAACTATTGAGCGTTGAGAAAACGGCTTCTGATGATCGGTAGCCATTTAGTATGGAAATCTATAACTGTAGCAAATTTAGAACGCCGTAATGGTACGCCATCTATATGAAAAAAATTATATTTTCACTCTCATTTAAAAGAAACGCAGTTGTAACATTATTAGCTTTATTATTATTATTTTTTGAAATGGTCCAATAATTCATGACCACCCTGTATTATTTACTAGCTGTTACCCGCGACTTCGTGCGCGAAGAATTTGAATTATTCTTTTTTTTAATTCACGAATGTAAATGTTTTGTTGCATTTCGAAAGGGGAAAGGAAAAGTTCTGACGGTTGATAATACTTAATTGGACGGCTGACAGGAGTGTACTGTACATGTATGCTGATATAGTTATGTAAATTGTTTATCTATGATGATATACTTTTGTATACCACGTTATTTGCACGGATGTAGAGGTTGTGTGGGCTGTACACACGTGAACAGGCCACATATAGTTGTCTATGAGAAAAATATGGTTTTTCCAAATGTACGCCGGCCACTTTCAGTGTCTGGCCCTGAGCCTCGCAAATGATATTTTTACAGGGATTTGTTACCTTTTGAACTGAGATGATAAATCTTTCGGTGTTATCGGAAGGCGTGGAATTAAAACACTCTCTCTTCTCCCTATATCAGTCATAACAGTAGCTTTCACGACGTTTGTACCTAGGTGTGTAATTTTTAACCGTGTGCCATTGCTCAGTTTCGGTATATCGAGGTTACGTATTAGTAGTACTGGCACACCGACTATCATTCTAGGCTTGTCGGAAGGTGCCCCTGACAATTCTAAGATCTTGAAGAGCTCTACAGAATATGATGCTCCTTGTTAATGCCCATTACCGTATCTACAGAAGGATATTCTGTAATATCTCACTGTGAAAATTAAACAAAACATCGAGAGAATAATTCACTAACGTCATTGGATCACTGTGTAACCGTATTAAAAGCTGTAAATGCTACCACAACAGGAAACCGGAAGTGTAAAGTCTCCTTTGTTGTTTATGGTCAAAGAAAGCAATATTTTCTTATATTAATTTTAACACTGGCAAAAGCCCGCGAGCGAAACAGTAATTTGGCTTGAATTTATTTCTATAAGAATAAAAAGTATTGTTAGAAATTACATTAAAAAATATTTTTAAACCTTTATAGCAATCGGAGAAAACATTTCATCGCAATGGAATTAATAGCATTAAAAAAGATCATTTTCTGGTCTTTAAAATGGCATAAAAATAATTGTTGTCTAATAAAGATTTCAGAAGTTATTGGCAAAAAACGTCTAAGCATTAGGCTTAAAAGAGGCTAATGTTCGTTATTTAATTAAATATCTTAAGAACTAATTAACTATGAAAGTTGAAAATAACACCATTGACCTAAAAATATGCTCTAGAATGCCTTTTTTTAATTTCACGTCGCTACCGTTCACTGTTTAGGAAGAGTTCTTGTGACTGACCGATCGACCGACAGACAGACAGATACATGTAAATTCTGCCTTATTTTATGGATACTTATAAATATAAGCAAAATTTTCAAAAATAAAGGTTAATTAGTTCAAAGTCTAACCATTTCCTAGCAACTGAGTAGCTATAAATTTGCGTTATTTCAAAATCGTCCGCACGTAACATTTAAAAAATTAATAAAAATTAAAGAAAAATATCACAGAAATAAAAAAAATAGTATCGTTGAAAAGGTAAAATTTTTATCTTTAAGACGGTATAAAAATAATTTGTATCGGACAATTTGTTCCGAAGTTACAGCGGAAAAAAGGATTACGTGATAGTTGATTTTAAAAATAATTTATTCCACATGTTTTCGCATTCCTGAAGGAACACGTGACAGTAGATTGAAAAATAAAATAAACTTTTTCGCGAATCGCGGAGTCAATGGGCTTTCTTTGTTAACTATTTTTAATCTGTAGTCGAAAATAATTAATTTAACGTGATTTCACCTATCCTATGTCCGTTCTTGGGTTTGAAGCTACAACTCCGCCAATTTTCATCCAAATCGGTTTGGTAGTTTGGTCGTGAAAGCTTAACAAACAGACAGACAGACAGATAGACAGACAGACAAACAGACAGACAGACACACTTTCGCATTTATTATATTATTAAGGATTTTCCTTTTGAATTTGATCAAGAATAGGTAAATTTGTTATTTAATTTAATGCTAAGGCATGAGACTTTACATTATAAATAGTTTTATAAGTATTAGACTTTTGAGAAATTATTCCATTTATTATATTTCTAAGAATTTATGAAAGATGGGAAATAAGGTTTCAAATCTCGACAAAGATGAGTAAAGATTCAAATTTCATCAGTGATCAAAGAAAGCCGCTTAATGGAAAATTCTTAATAAAATTACAAAACTCGTGTACTCTATAATTATACGAATTTAGCATACGAGACTTTTGCTAATTGAAGAAACTAATTTGCCAGATTTTAATAACAAAGAATAACCAGAGAACTGTGTACAAACTTTATACACCCACTTGTTGTTGTAAATGAGACATTTATAGCCAAAGCTGAAACTGAATTTCCATTGCATCAGATAGGTTGTTATTCTCACGGAAATTTCTTCATCATATGTCTGGCCAAATATTTCATTCTACAAGTTTTCTATTGATGAAGCCAGGCAGGAAGTCGCACAAGATATCTGCATTATGGTCATGAAATTCTGATCATATTGAGAAATTTTAAAAGTATCGTAAATATCTAATACAATAACTGTTTGCAATATAGAATCTTTTGAACGAAATAATAAATGTATTTTTGAAACTTCTGATCTCATTGCGATAGTTTTCAAATCAATTATAACTGAAATGGAATAAAACTTAAATTAACCTCCACCGACCGGGTTAGGAATGTGGAGGATAACCGAATAGACAGAAATTTCTTATTACTTATAACGATACAGTACAGTAATTTCATTGTTGGCTTTGGATTTAGGGTAGGCCGGGGCTAGTTGGGCCTTTTTTCTTCTAAGAGTTTTTAAAAAAGGTTATCCAAAATGTTATAATTTTTTCTATCTCCAAAGTAAAATTTGAATATATTAACTATCAGTATTAATTTAAAAC
>BGPR01002205.1:0-41249 GCA_013235015.1 Araneus ventricosus | reverse complement strand
TGTATTTGGCAGATAAAATACATCAAGACGTAAATTTTAAAATGCCAGCGATACAATTCTCTACGATGCATCACATCTAACGAAACTTAAAAAATGCGATTAAAATAACTCAATTCATCTATCACTCATGGGTAGAATGAATACCGCTGAATATGGTCGCGAAAGCCCAACATGCTGGACACCCCGTATTGAGCCAGTTGGTCCCAGATTCGGTGAAAAAATTGAGGCGGCAAAAAATTTATAGACATCTAAAAGACCAGACAGTATAGGGTGTAGGCAATAAAATTTAAAAATCTAATTAAAAATTAGTTTTCCCGAACACTCTTGCTTTTTTGCAATTCCTATTTTCAGGCAGCTAAAATAAAATGTTAATCTTTCCCTAAATAAGTGGGATACGACTGATCCTGCTAGCAGCATTTCTCCCTTGATCGTAACCCGTCACCAATCGTCCCCTCCCTCAAGTGCTATAAATAGAACCGTGACCTTTAGGGACCGTGAGCTATCCCATTGCCCTGTCGCGTTTCGCGGTTGGAAATTGCGTTTGAAAACATTTTCAAAAATTAAAATTGAACAAAGTATTGCGTGGAAATAAGATTGGCATCATTGAAAAGCTAACTTTTTAATCTTTAAGATAATGTAAAAATGGTTTTGGTACGATAATAGGCTCCAAAGTTATTCCTGAAAAACGTTAAAATATAGGGCAATTTTCAATAAATTTAAATTCTAATTAAAATTTCGAAAAATCGCATCTTAGTGAGCACCTACCCAAGAAGCAAAATTTCAAGTTTCTAGGCTTCGTGGTTTGGGAGATTTCGTGATGAGTGAGTTTGCCTTTTATATTCAAAGATACGGCGTTAAGTCACAAATGTTTCTTTTGCTTGTGAAGTATGAATTTAAATTTTGTCCAAAAATAAAATACGGCAAATCATTTTATAACACCAAGAAGGTAAGTGAACATTCTAAATGATTCTTATTTAACAAAGAATAAAATGCGAAAGTAGTAAATTAGGAAACCGAAAAGGTATGTATATTAGCTTTATTTTGCGAAAGCTCCTTTATCTCTATGCTGTATTAACGGCATAAAAGTTTTACATAAGTTCTCTAAGAAAATGTATTTAAGTTTTTATTTTCATCACTTTCCAATGAAGTGGAAGATTAAATAATTTAATAACGTAATCTACAAAGCGATAAAATAACGGAACTTTATTTGAAGGCCATTCTGCTTAAGTATTTTAATAACATAATCGTTGAAACGGCGACGATATATGCATGCTTCATTTGAAAGGTCATTCTTTGAACGAAGATTTGTAATTCTGCCATTTCTCAAAACTATGATGTCCAACCCCAACAGCCCTCAAATTTTCAAAGAAACGATACACTGATGAATAAAATCGATGTTACTCTCCAGTTTCTAAGAATGCTCTTCTCGTATTCTAGCTTCTAAATTTTAAACATTAACAAGGAACATTTCCAATTTAATGACACTCTGATATGGGAATTAAGTCTTAAGCAAACACCAAATGTTAAAAAGCAATCACCGACTATTAAGAGGGTTAATTATTTGCAATTTTATCTTCTATGTTTAATAAATTGGCAAATATTTTACTAAAAGCTTTAAAGAGGTTCATATTCGAAAATAGAGTGCTTAAGTTAATGAATGTATGCATGCATGGGAAACTTTCATTTGTCTTTATATGAAATATTTTTAAGCGACTGTTTGAAGGACTTAATATATTAAAAATTAATTATTTTTCCAACAAGTTGTTTACAGAAAACTGTACGTTTTATTTGTTATTTTGATACCTTGAATAAATTTAATAGTTTATTGCGTTTCTCCTTGTCTACACAACGAACACTTATGTTATGATCATGAATTAAATTATTCATGCTTCAATTTTTATGTCAAAAATATCGCTTTAAACTTGCAATCGTTGGATATTCTTTCATTTTCCCGATACACTTCTAAATTTAAAATCGGAAATATATCCTTAAATTACGAATTTCTTGTTCGACACATCATAGAATAATATTTTAGGCTTGTTTCCTTTGTTTGATTGCATCAGTCCTTGCATTTTGTGCGCGACGCATCATTCAATTAGCGGAAGGAATGCCAGTCTATAAACATAATTTAGTAAAAGCCAAGGGAAAATTCATCTTTGAAGTTAATTTTCAAAGAAAGAATATTTATCACAACTTTAACAGTGGCTACCTAAACACGAGTGAAAGATCTCATGGAACAAAGAAACTAGATTCAATTTCATTAAACCAAAAAAAACGCATTGTTACAAATTGTGTTTAAAATTAGTATTGAAAATTTATTAAAATGTGCAAAACATTGTACAGAAATAAAATTAGTACCACTGATAAGATGCATTGTAATTAAGTTGAATAAAACATGGTTTTTGTGCAATGATATGCTCAGAAATCTGAATATTTTTTAATGTTCTCCTTTAAGTTTTAACCTTATTAAAATTTCTATTTTGGGAAATTCTTACTTGGAGAGCACCTACTACTCAAGAAGCAACTTTGTTGCCAAATTTAGTAGCTCCATGTCCAACTGTCTGCCCTGTTGAGCACTGCATCTTGCGAGTGATGCAATCACAGACTGCATCACGTTGCGGTCAGTGCGATTTTTACATCATGCAATTCCAGAAAATATACCAGCCTAAAAACATAAATTTGACTGTATTTAATTCCCGTTTTTTTTTTTTCTCGGAAGGTTATTTCTGAGATCATAACTAAACCACCAAGGCAACTGGTAGGAGGAGGAATTTAACTAAAAAGGATGAAGTCGCACATAAATCTTCAAATTTTCCACAAATAAATACATAATGAGTAAACAAGTACGGTTCTATATGAAAACGAAACAGATTCGAAGTCCGTATGATCGGCATATTCAAGAGTTATTTTCACAGCAAATAAGAAAGCCAAGGCTGTCCTCAAATCTATTTTTAACCTCCAATTCCAAAGAACAAAATAAAGTTTAGGATTTTAACTTTGTTTTAAAATCTGTATTTTGCTGAAAAAGTTATAAAAAGGTGGTGTAAGTGAATTTTAGTCTTGTTGAGGGGGGCCCCCCCACTTGAAAATCCTCTGGGTATATTTGGATCTCTTGCCAAAAGGATGACGTTCTTCAGGAATGTTTTTCCGATACAATACATTTTGCTAGTCATAATCGTTCGCTTGGTCATCATAGTTTTAATGGGTAATCTTAAATTTTGTTTGAGAAACCTAGAAATAAAGTTATGATCCTAATCCCATCAATATCCTTGCAAGTAGCACTCAAAGAGCCGATTTACATTAAATGACGAAAGAAATTCATTCACAAATTTTAAGCGTTGTTCTTTTGCCCTGTTTCTACATAATGTGGTCTCTCAAACATTTTTTTCTCGTAATTTGTGTACCGATCGTCCAGAGATTTAACATCAATTTTGCTGTCAAAGGGATCTTCTGCGCAGAAGAACCTTTTGACATCATACGGAAACTTTGATGCTTTACTACACGACCGAGTGTCAGAACCTCCTCAGGTTTTACATTAAACGATGCAACCACCTTCAAATAATCAAACGTAAACAAGTAATTTCGGCAGAGTCTGCAGAAGTCCCTTTTAAAATAACGGTTTAATCGAACCGATTTTACATTTTCCGAGTACAGCAAGTCTGAAAATTTACGAAATGCCGCTTCTTGTGGGTAACAATACTTTAACACTCGCTAAGAATGGGAAGAAAAACTTGCTTAAGATTAAAAGATGGACAGATTGCTATTGCAAGAACACGCCTGGGAATTTATACATACATCTTGGATTTTTAAATTTCTTGCAAGTTTAATAAGCCGATTAAGAGGAAATGGGGAAAACCCAATAATTAGAGAATTGCATCAGTTATCAACTTTTTAGCAAATCAAAAGTTCCTAAAAGGTTTACACTATTAATGTGGGAATCCAGGCCGAATCCAACAAAATTGTGGGGTCTGGGTTCGGGGAAAATTTTAAGAACATCGCCCAAAACCAGTCCACATGGGAATGCAAAATTATCTACCTGTGAACCTAGGGAAGACAATTAAAGAACTTGGTTTGCATACCAATTAGGCTTAAAGAAAACATACAAGTGCGAGAATTACAAGGATGAGGCAATTACATATTTAACAAGAGAAACTTAGCGTTGACTTGATTAGGATTGCTATTACTTAGGAAGGTGAGAAGATAATTATCACTCTAAAGTAGTATAAGTAGTTTGGATTTTAAAGATATTAGCCATCGCCGCTGTGCTACTAGGATAAAGACCCCGTAGCTCGTTAAGCCTACCTCGACCGCACGTCTTTGCAAATTCAAGAGCCAAATCATATGGATTAAAACATTACACTTCGTTCAAACGAAAAACTTCCACGCATGTCGCGTGGTTTGCGAGGAAATAGCAAGTGATCTCATCTTTCTGCTGACTTTGCATTTATTCAAATACGCTCGTTCGGAAAGTGAAAAAAATTAGGAAGGAATTCAACTTGCGCTATCGAGCTAGACGGGAAAAATAAAATTCCCACACTAATGGAATCCTCGCTTCACTTCAAGAGGCCAAAAGTACAATTTCGACATCAAATGCTCCCGGTTTCTTGAAGCTTAGTTTGCCACGAAAGTGGTGATTAAGCAACTACATTTTTACGGAAATTAAACTCGTTAATTAAGAAGTTTTTAATTACCGACAGTGATTAATGTTCAATTTCACTTTTAAAAACAATTTGTCAGAAGTTAATTTTCATGAATATTTAAACTGAAGAACATGTTTGACAGATTAAGATATTGCTTACGAATACATTTCGAGATCTTAAACTTCTACAAGAGGTTTTAATTATACGATTGCAAGTAGGTAGTGGCATTAAACAAACAAGTAGAATTTAAGACGCAGCGGAAATATTAGACTAGTGCCAAGATTACCAACAACTATGGACTTTAAAAAAAGGAATACTAAATTACTTTTATTTCTCAAAACATTTGCTACATTTCAAGAAAACACTCATTTCATTTTAGAATTTGATGTACAAAGTATTGCATACATGAAATAGGAATAAATAACAGTAATAGTTGTATTTTGTGAAGCAAATTCTATATAATTATAGAATTTATAATATAAAGTTACTTTGCTTATAAGAATGTCCTGCAAAAAAAGAAGTCAGACTACGTATTACATTTCTTACATAGAATTTGTGTACAAGAAATGATTTATTTAAGCAGTCGGATACAAATTTAAATGCAAGAGGCTGCAAAGCAAAACCAAGATTGAACATAGCAGTATTGAAATTAAAAATTATATAAAAATTAGATTACTTTTATAACGTAGCATATAATCACTATAATAAAAGGAAATTCAGATAAAAAGATTCCATTCCAAGAAATAGATAAAACTATTGAAAAAAAGGGGCATACACAGCCTATGTATTACTATTAACATTTGGTTATTTGAATTTAAAGTGAAAAAAGAGGAAATAAGACACGATTCAATTAGCACATAAGGTTAGGACAATTTTCTACCGTACTACATCGGTAGACTATTTCTTCCAGTTGTCTATAGTATTAATTTAAAATACTAAAGTGATGGAGAAAAACTTTCAATGTCCGATTATAAAAACTGGAGCTCCATTATGAAACAATGGCTTACAATGCATGTATAAATAACTCAAGATGAGAAACTAATCAATGCATTACATTAGACTTTTCTACAGAGACAGTTACCGAAGAACAAAGCTGGAGGCATTTCTGAGCAGCATGCAGAAAACGAGAAAACTCGCGATCTGTTCTCAGTGTCAAATTTATGTTTTAGAATAACATTCTAAACTTGAGATGTTAACTGAAATAAGTCAACTTGCCTTACACAAGTGATATATTGTAAATATCTGAAGCAAAATTGAGAATTCAGTCTAGCATGAAGTATTTACACTCGTCTTCTCCCGTCGATAGAAACAATATTTACTTTGTCTAAAATTCTCTAGTGCGAGATACAGTTATACATGTGGCACAAGTCGAGAGTTGCATATACGATGCAAATGCAAACAGATTCTGTTTGCAAGGGAATATTTCCCTTCCGCTATACAGAATGAATTAGAATTTACAATACAAGATTTAATTCAAAAACAAATTTAAATTTTGGACTTAAGAATATAAAATTAGACGATTCACATAAAATCAAGACCGAAATTAATGCTGTTGCGCCAGACTTTCAATTTAATTCTTATCCCTTTCCCTCAAGTTCTTTAACCTCCTAATAAGATGCCAGCACACATTTTAAATAGATTAGAAGATTAATAATGTATACAAGATTAGAAAGAATACTCGAGATATTTAAGCGCGACCAGGTGATTTGCGCGTTGACTTATTATGGATTTAAGTTGCATACGGGCAGAAAGAACCGAACTTATGACATGGGACGCCGACAAAAAAAGGGCGTTAAAACTGTGGACCAAGTTTAAACAAATAAAATCCATACAGCTTGAATAAGTTTCCAAGTCTATACTACAGAGATTTAAATTTATTCGACTGCCCTTTTCCCTATTCATAAATATAAAATTTACAAGAAACAATCGGTAATTAAAATGTTAAAACATGCAAAAATTAAAAATGCAGGAAGAAATTAAACAATTAAATTCAGATGTTTCTACATTCGTTACATGTATTTTTTCAAGTTGTATAAATCTTAGTTGAAATATGAATGCACAATGAAAGGATAAATAAACGGATAACTCCAAGAAATTAACTTAAAGATTGCAATTTTTATTTTGATACATCATGCATAGCAAATAGAAGTATACAGTTTCCAAGCTATTACAAATTCTTGAAAGTAGAATGACAAGTTTTATAACATCACCACACGAGATAAATGTTAACTACATTTCTAGAGCGTAGTCTAAAACTTTAACAAACTATATAAGAAATGGAAGGTTTTCGGATTGTACTACCAATCGAAATTGAACACAAGGTTACAAATCAAGCGATACAATTTGAAAAGCATGTAGTTTGATACACTCCGAAAGCTTTAGAATACTTCAAAACAGGTAGAAAAGAAATTAAAGACTTTAATAGAACAACATTGATCAAAAGAAATTCAGTTTTGTATCTTTAACTAGTTGTGAAAGGTTGGACGATGTATTTGGAGGCAAAAATCAAATCTTGACCCTTTCCACTTTTATTCTGAATTTGAAAAAATAAACTAGCGAGCCAGGGAAGGCATCCAAGATACGAATCAAATTAGAGTTTGTTTAAATTTTATCCAATTAAGTTGATCTCATTAAGAGGGAATTGAATTGGCGCAGTAAATATTAAAACCTTTGACATCGAGAAACGAGGATCTAACGCAATTGGTTAAGCTCGAACCTACGTTAGCTTGGAATTCGAGGTTCAATTCTACAGCAGTTTCAATTTAGATATGAAGAGATAAATTACAATGTCAACTTGCCTTTGTTTATCCATTGCCGACCTAAAACTTACACCATTTTGTTTTAATTTGCTTAGTTTACTAGACAAAAGTAAATGGTTTTGGCGATATAACGAAATAATTTTAATTGGAATACGATTCTTTGCTCAAAGTAGTCTTTCGGGAAAATTTAAACGGATTGTCTCGTTGAAATTGAGGCCGTCATCCATCGTGAGCGTTCACAATGAAATAGAGTAGAGACATTAACTCTTTAATCCCGAGGCGACTTTTCTAGCCCCTTTAAAACCGGACCCGTTTGGGATGATACACTAATTGAACTCTCCCAACCAGCGTGGTCATTCACCCAACCCCTGCTATAACCTTCCCTTAAAGCCCACGGAAACGGGCTGTCGTTCGTAAGAATTGGACCCCCTACCGTGCTGATCTTCTAAGCGATCTCGGAACCTCAACTCTTCTTAAAAGGAGCCAACCGCCACAGACGGACATTCGTCCCTGTCGAGAGGAAATTTTTAGAACGCCCGGCTCGGAGCGAGATGGTTAAAGATTGCGGTTGGAAAGCAAACGAAAATGGGACGAAAGCGAGCGTAAAAGGAAACGTTGTGCCAAATATGAAAATTTACTAAAATTTCGATTACACATGTTAAATTTAAAAAGCAAACTTATTTAATGTTGATTAAACTTTAAAGCATTTAATCGGAAACTGTCATTAAGGGAAGTACCACAGTAGGCCATCTCCAACTAGGTACGAATCTCAATCGGAGGGAGAAAACCGATTACGTCGCTTGATTTAAGTGACGTTATGAAACTTCGCAGCCTCCATTTTCTACCGAGATCATAAATTTCTCGACAGCACGATTTATTCTAGTTAATTATCGAATTCTTCTGAATACCACTATTGAAGGTTTATTTTTAGACTCGACACGCCAGCAAAACCAATAAAATCTCGAATTGGTAACAAGACAAGTAGTTCAGTACTGCTCGCTAAGCAAACATTTGTTACATTTTTAGTATAACTATTAGGAAAACGTTTAAGTAGTTGCACTTTAGAAATGATTATTCGTCGCATTCTATATAACGTCATAGGTTGCGTGTTATTCCGAAAAGCCATTTACCGCTGTGTTTTAATTCCCAAGGCATTTAGATTTCGATGGTGATCAGGCATCGAATTCAAAAATGCCTTTAGGAATTTAGAAGACTGTCAGTTAACTGGCTAGCACAGCGACTGACAGTCTCTCTTCGCGATCTAAAGTCGGCAAATCACACAATACCAGTTTAAAGTCTGAACCAAATCAACTGAAACGGATCGAGACAAGACGGAACGGTATTAAAATCAATTGCTAGAAGTTTTCTGTATCGGCTACACGCACATTTGAATGTTCGCAAACACTATACTGAAGTTAGATTGCCAACACTATGCAAGAAATCTCCTAAAGTACCGAAATTCCATTAGTTTTGCTGGATGCGCAAGCGGTTCTAGTTGTCCAAGTCCACCATTTTTAAGAGTTTAATTAGGCGCTTTTGAAACTCAAACTTGGAGTCAGCGAATGACCTACAAATATGAAATAAGTTAATCTTTCTGGCAGAACTTTTAAAAATGGCATTAAGTTTAAGCGATCGCTGGAAATTAACCCTTTTGTTTCTACGCAGTTTCTTTAAATAAAATCATTCAATAGTTTAACTTTTAAAAATGCATGCAGACGACTTACTCTCCCTGGAACCTTAAAATATGCGTCTAGTAATGCTTCAGATACTTGGGTAAATAAAATCCGAATACATTTGCGGTGTAACGCCTTTGTGAAGCATCGTAAAATGAAATTATTTAAGTTGCAGTTTAGGCAAAGACTCGTTTTTATTTACTGGTATTAGAGAGGTATAGACTAGATTATGAAATTCAAGTTGTTGCTATCGCCGAATCGCTATAACTGTTCAAATTTAGAAAACCAGTTACTATACGAGACACCGAAAGTTTGTCAAACTACTGAAAAATGAGAAGAATTGCCCCTGTAGTAAGATACGAAAGCTTAGAGATTTAGAAGCTGCATATTGTAAACCAGACAAGCACCCTCGCTGTTACCCAATGACGCCTACTAGGAATTAAATAACTTTCGAAACATTGAAAATATGAGTTTTATACAATATTCCACAAGTTTCGAATTTAGAGATGCAAGGAGACTAAAAACGGATTGCTTATTCCCGAAGATGAGCATTAACAAAAATAAAGACCTCATATTTCCCAATTTAATATTACAAAATTTATTTCAAGACATTAAACTTTAAAAGTTATTTCAAAGTTATAGAAACAGCTACAAACTTCTGAATCTTTCAAGCTTCCAAATTTTTTACCGATTCAACAGAAATATTTGCCAACATAATTTGAAACGTTCTGGCCGTGATGGTGGCCAGGCACCACGACCAAAAGCGTTCCGATTTTTTTGAAGTAGAAGGCGTTCTGTAACTTGCCGGCGAAGCTACAGCCCGCCTTCAGCGAAATAGAAGGGAGATTAACGTTACACATTCTCCATTGATTTACGATCGGATGTTTAAGATTGTAATCATACGAGATCAAAGTTTAGGAAGTTAAGATTTAGATTTATCTAGGAAGCATCGCGAATTTCATATTGTGATCCTATTTTTTTTTATCCGACTTTAATCGAGATGAAAATAACGATGTCTTGTCTGGTTTACAGAATTGAGATAATTGAAAATAGCGTTGGTTAAGCAAAAACTTGAGCACTAATGCAGGGACTTTCTTCCGAGTTTGTGGTCTAACACACGGCGAAGCCGCAGGTTTTAAATATTCATTGACGGGGGAGGGTCGATTCGAGTAAAGAGGTTATCACTAGACAGTCAAATGTTGAAATATGTAGTCTTGAATTTTTATACTTTAGAAACATGGTTAAAATACGTTAAAGTTCAGGAAATTCAAATATACAACATAGAAAAATACAATAGTTTATTCAGTGTTTCCATTTTAGATTAATACTAGTTTATTCAGTGTGGTACCACCCTTAACACCGTACACGTTAAGTGCATCGGTCGCTGACTAAAGACAATTCTAGGATATGCAAATTTACGCGATTTTATTAAAAATCGCGTAAAGAACACGACTATTAAATTCGACATCTTCAGTTTAACCCTCCGAGCGAGGCGGTCCCGAGCGGTCTAAACACTTCCCTTTAACAGAGAAAGCCAGTCTGAGGTGGTTGGCTTCTTTTGAGGCGAGGTTCCGAGATCGCTTAGGAGATGAGCGAAGTAGGGTGCCCAATTATTCTTACAAACCGCAGTCCATTTCCGTGTGCCTAAAGGAAGGTTATGGTAGGGGATGGGATGATGTGGCAAATGACCACGCAGGTTGGGAGAGTCCAATTCATGTCACTTCTAAAAAGAAAAAAAGTCTGGTTTAAGGAGTTAAAAATTCTTTAACCCCAATTTAGTTGCCACTTCTTTTCTACCAACACTAAAATTTCAGAGTTTGTATGAATTTACCAGTAGCTCTTAATTTTTAAACTAGTTCAGCATTTACGAGGCAAGTTTTCCAATTCGAGATTAATTGCGAATGTTTATATTGCTTCGAGACTTCACTCACCATTAAAGAGATTTCAGTATGGGAGGCGTTAATGATATTTCGGAGTTAAAATTTAGTTAAAAGATGAAATTTCCAAGATTTGCAGGTGTTTAAAAATAATTCTCATTCAAGTTCGGTTTGCGAATTAGAATTTCAGGAAACTTCTAAATCTATATTTTAGCACGTGTAGTTGAAACTAAATACTTTATGAATATTTTTTTAAATCGATTACGACAAATATACATCGTCCAACCTTCGATAAACGAATCTACACTAAATTTAATATGCATTCCGAATAATGAGAGAAAGTACTATAATTACATTAGTTAAAAACCATCTTTTAGTTGAGCAAACATTGCTTTTTGCACACTATGCGAAATATTCATTATAATTACCAACTGAATATCGTCTGCAAACTGGTAGTTTTCTTCATTTCAATCGGTACATGTCTCATGGAACGGAAAACTGCAGTTTCAAGATACAAAACAGTCAGCATTATAGATATACACAGGCGATTTACAAACCAAATCTAGGTATTATTTTAATTGCAATAGAACCATCATTAATCTGAAGGGAACTTCAAAAATTCAATGATAGCTTAACATTTATTGAAATACGTTTAATTGAGAAAATAAAAACCTCGAAGAAATTATATAGACTTTCATTCCATTAAAATACAAATATGCCATGCAACTTGAGATGCAAATTATTCCACATCTAGGAAGATGTTCAATACTAGAATGCATGAATTAACTACGAGAAGGTGCACGTCTATGCAAAATATGCATCTTGGTTAAAATTTAATTCACGTATAGTTGCGGAAACATTCAGTAATATAACTTAAGCCGACATTCAAGAAAAAGTATTAGGATTCAAATGAAACGGACGATTCTAAGAATAAAGTTCAAAAAGAATTTGCGACGTTGAAATTCGAAGAATTTGAACAGATTCACTCATGATGAAAGTGGCAATTTTAAAGATTTCCCTTTGAAATTCAACTTAATGAGTATCCTTTTTATTGTTAGCTCGATTCCACGTATCTTGCGCTGCGCCTCATTAGTTGATCGCCATTAATTTTCCTAGAGTATTTAGCATGCAATCAAGAGATTTCCTTGGAGAAGTTTTCGGTAGAAGTTAAGACAAAATAACTGCCACAGAAGATAAACTATAGGATCACAGTGAACTATTGGCATAACAATGTAATTATCTTTTTGAAGTTTGCGATACCGCTACAAATCGATAGGTAGAGATTTACTTAAATTTCTTCGATACAATTTTGTCGCACGTTGTTCAGAATCGAATTTGAAAATTACCGAGTTTTAAAAGATGCCCAATTTATGGTCCTACTAAACAATTAACAATTAAGAACAAAGAATAGTTTTAGCCCAATTTAGTCTTTTGCAATCTCATTCTGCGATGATGGTTTGAGGAAACTCAGCATTAGTTTCGTTCTTTAAGTTTAGATACTACTTTTGGTTTTGCCTCTAATGATTTTGGTCTAGCTAAAAGTTAATGATTTATTAAGAATATCAATTATAAATAGTCAGATATTTAAAATTAACGCGTTGAAAGGTTGATTTTATTAATAAACACGGCCTTATTGGAAGTATAATAGTGCGATATTTGTGGGAATTTTACTTTTCATTCAATATTTATAAACCTTAGTCGATTTTAATTATACGCAATTTAAATTGCGAGTAAACATCATTTCTGCCAAACCGATTGAAATCCTGCTTCATTGTTTAATTACCATTACCAAAGCATAAACTTCGAAGAAACATCTCTCCCAAATGTAGCGGAACTAATTTGATCGTCTACTTCTAGTACTTAAGTTTCAACTTTCGCTTCCATAGTTCAATCCTCTCAAGGGCCATTTTTTCTAGTAGTGGTACAATAAAATAACTTTGGGCGCGAGGTTAGTTTAAGAAATTCATTTAGCTTATTGGAGGCCATTGTTAGTTTTATTAATTAAAAATCAAGACTTTGTTACGGTTTCAGATAAGAAATTGGAACGTATAGGATTTCCCTTCATCGCAAAATTTGAGAACTTTAAAATGGCCTACCTTGTACGTTTAAAAACTGACGAATTAGGTGGGTAGTATACTTCACACCGCCTTTGAAAGGGTTAGAGTACAAATTACACTATGGTTCCAAGCCTTCAATTCCGCACTTCTACGGTATTCGGTACAGAAATTCAAGGCGATTGCAGTCCTGCCCAATTATCCTAAAACGATCATCCCCGAATTATCAGCTTCCTTTCCCAACACTTCAACTCTCCCGTTAACACGTTAAGTACCGGTTCCTGGGGACCGGTACTTTCCATTTAGGCCACCGGTCCCACGATGCCTAAACGGAAAGTCAACAGGGACCAACATGTTACTTAACGTGTTAACGCCTCCATTCTACCCCATTTCGAAGCCCCTGTCTGGTCAAGCATGCCCATTCTAAAAACCATCCGAGTGCAATTTGTACTTTAACACTGCCATCGGCAACTGTCGATAGCTGTTAGAGATTTAAGGCAATTGAAATTGCCGTAAAATGTAACGAATTTTAAGATTCCGTTCCAAATCCTATACTTCGGTTATACTTTAATTTTAAGAGGACGCTAGCGAGAGAAAATATGGGGAAGAATATTATTTCATCAAGACTGTTTCATTTCGACTATTGTTAAAGTATTGAACTCGAGATTGAAGAAGCGAAGGTTTACTTCGAAATACGTTTGTGTCGCATTAGGATCATTTCGTAATCGCGCCAAGATTTACTTGGTCGCCAACCAATAGAATCCATGTAAATTGATTTTTGTAGTCTAGTTTTATTTGATCTTTTCTTCGGTGTTAAATGGTTCGAGTATTACGTTTTCAGTGACGATATTAAACTCATTTTATTAGGAAGATACGAGAATTGCACTTTAAAGATAAAATTCCTCTCTGAATTTAATCGACTGATCGTGCGAGTTACAAATTTGACCTGGCGTCGAACAAAATCAGTCCTGACCTCGAACTAGTGTATATAGTATCTTTCCCAATGGTTTCGTCCGTTTCATTTTATGCGTGGAGCAATGCAGGATAAAAAGCATAAAGTTTAAGCTTTAATATTAAAAGAGTTTTAGTTACGTTATCATAGATTTCCGATTACTTTATTATAGATATTCATTGAAGTTCCTTTCATAGTTCTACATTTCATTGTTTCAGTTAAAGCTAATCGAAGAACGAATTATATAAAAATGAATACGCTCGCCTTACACAGATAAATGCTAGGAGATAGAAACTTATCAAGAAAGATACACTTATAGGAAAAGATTTCATGATGGATTGCAATTAACAATTTATATAAGCTATATACCATGCCATACAATTCACCATCATTTAGACATGCGAAACCTCTGTGTAAACATTCCATCATCCTGGTGACTGCAAGTCAATTCAAAACTCCGATGAATTCCCAAGATGTACGAGTCGAGAAACAAGTCTGTCCACTTCAGCATCTAGTGGCCCATTCAGATCAAGTCCACACAGTTGCTTTGGCCGCCTGAAGATTGCAATTTATAATTACTCGAACATACGCATGAGCAAACAATTTAAGCAATGAAACACTTGAAACAAGACGACCATCGTAATTTACATAAAATTTTGCTTAGACGTTAAGATGCAATCATAAATTCAACTACCATAGAGTTTAGTTATATCAATGTCCCGTTTTGAAATTGCGCGACAGTTATTTCGGGACGGACATCGTAATTTTGAAGCATGGTTCGATAACGAGGACGTCATCCGAGCCAGCAGACATTAACTTCTGCGCCACGTCAGCGGTAGGACGTTTCACCACGACAGATTTAACACGGATCTATACCGTTCACACGACGATTCTTCCTTGCATTCGGAACTGGAATTCGTGACCATTCGATCACGAAACCGAGACTAGGGAAGCCAACGCGACCTTAGGTTTGGTTTTAATGGCACCAACGCTCGGCGTTTATAAGTCATTTTATGAAACATTGCAAATGAAAAAACCAAATCAATATAAAAAGTTGAACTTCCCTTACAAAAATAGAAACATCGACGCAAGGATTGCCCCCCTCCCAAGATTTCAATTAAATCAACGATGTGCACTCGAAAGCGAGCTTGTCTTTAGGTACAAGTTTTTAACGAGATAAAATGTGCTCAACACTTCAAATGCAGTTGCACCCGTTACTTATAGGGGTTGGGTCAGAGCGTAAAAGGGGGCGGCGAGTTAAGAACACGTGTTCTACTCTGAGCCTTGACAAAATGCGAGTTTCCCAATAGTGAGGTTTCCAAAACTTTTGGTTGAAGTCTGGATTTTATAGTTTTTTTTTACCAAGGCTTTCAGGCTAAAGCCCGAAGATTTCCCAACGTTTCAACCGGCTAAAACTGGGTCTAACCAATCCTAGCCGGTTAAGGTATCCGAACACGTTGAAAAGTCGATTTTCGGCCAAAATTCCAATTTTTTTTTATTTGATGTTTTGGATAGTTCATTCCTTTACCTTTCTAAAACATATTTACTTTTGTCGGCAAGTTAATTAGATGAGATATTAATTATTTTTATAATAAATCGAAAACCGGAAGTGGGCGTTTAATTAACCGAAAGTTATCATTTAAAGGGACAGACGTGTCAAAAATTCTTTTAAAAAAACTGCATTTTTTCAAGTTAATATCATTTTAGTATATTTATGATTTTTTTAAACTTTAGGTACTTAATTTAAGCGTGTGACAAAACTAAAATTCTCAAAACTAGATTTTATGCATAATTTTCACACTTCAAACATGATAATATCTTGAGTTATCATTCGATTGTTCCGAAATTTTGTGAACACTTTCTTCCCATGTTTCTCTAGTGAATGTACTAGAATAATGTATATTGTAACATTTTTTTAATTATGGTCTTTTATTTGAAAAATGACAAAAAATTTCCTGAAAATCAATGATTGTTCGACTAGCTCTAAAATTTTTATTTATCCAAATAATGTTAAGATTCTAGTACAAGCACTAGTCCATTGTTTGTTATTTTAGTATTAGTTTTATTTGAATTACTACAAAAGTTTGACCTCTAGCATGTTTGAAGTTTTTTTAAAATTTTCGCTAAAAACAGCACAAATGTAGGGTTTTGAAAATTCATAATTTATTCTCAAAAATAATACTCTGTTATTAATCTTTATAAAGTTCAAATCTAAAAAACATATTATGGTGTTTCTATATAACAATTTTTAAAAAATTGCTCCGAACGTCTTTGGATACCTTCAAGGTGGAAACTTTGAGGCTAAAGCCCGAAGATTTCCCAAAGCCTTGGTAATCCCCCACTTTAACCTGTAAAATTTTGTTTATCTTTCATTCTTGCTTTAGACTCAACATTTATACAATTCAACGTTAAGTGATATTTCAACATATAAAGCGCCATAACAGTTGCCTAGATTTGATTACGATTTTGAAACTGATCGAGTAAAAATAAATGAATCGATGTAGTTTTGAAATCCGAAAAGCGAGAATTTCTTGGATTGCGCATAATGTAAAGACCACTTACGAAATTTTTTTGAACATTTTTCGTAAATTCTCTTTACGTACTTTTATTTTAATACGATACCACCGATTTTCCATGCTTCCGTTGTATACAATATTACAGTAGCAATTTTCGAAACTATACCGACAAATACGATAACTGACGAATTATGTACTTATTTCACTCCATTACGCTTCGAGTTGCAAAAACTCGGAAGTTTTAGTTAATTAAATTCCATAATAACACTCAAACTAATATTAGACATTTCTAATTATGTGAGAAAGTTGCAGAATTATGAAAACACATACGAGTAGTTTATTTTAAAATTTGCAGTCGCTGAAGCATTGGGAGTGGCTTTAGCCAACTTGTCGATTGTTAAGTTACAGCGTCTCGACTGCCACTTGCTTAATATCAATGCGCGAGACATACACTATAGGGGTTCTCGGGCATTGTCAATTTATCTTTCATTTTAATACTAGATCTACTATTCGCTCGACTAACTACAGTCGATTGTAATTATTTCAACACATGAAAACTTACCAGTGAAACGTTACATTCCCACTCGGGAAAATTCTGGCGCCAAATATGCTCGCCACGACCATCCAATAGCATCGTCTTTAACAAACGACAGCTTCCCGATCTTCGATTGGAATTCAATCATTGGAATTGGACTCAAGTACTTCGTAGGTTGAGTGCCTATAGGATGAAAATTCAAATCAATTCAGGATCCTACCAATCCAGGATTGAGTGCCTACAGGATGAAACTTCTTTGCATATTTATATAACCAAGGTGACATTTTTCTAATGAAAAATAGAACAGAAATCGAGGATAAAAATCTTAGAGATTTTATTCACAGCAATAATACAGAATACTTAATACGATGAATGCATAGTAAAAAAAATTGTAACATAATTTGTCGTACACTTTGAGGGAGGACGGAACTTGCGAAAGGAGGACGGTTAGTCACCTTAACACAACAAAATGAAAGTATTTATACAAAATCCAGAAAATCACACTGATCAAACAAGTTCGGACCTTACGCAAAAACGTTTACTTCGAAGAGAGGGAAAGGCCAAGTTGACCAATATTCGACTTTTCGAAATAATCCATTTCCGCTTCGAGCAAAATCCTTTTCAGCTAGCTGATAGCGAAGCCATGCTGGATGTCATTTACCCCGAGTCATAAGCTGCGTTTCCCTTTCAAGGTGTAATTAGCACTGAAAGGCCTTGAGCGTTTACAGATTGGCAAATATTTACAACGTGACAAACCATTTTACAGATTTATCTATTAATCGGAATCCAAGCGATATCAAGCCTTTGGCCTCCAAAAACCAATTGGATGTGTACGGATTTTTGCAAGTAGCGTTCGTAGATTAACCCCTTAACCGTTTTGTTTTCTCAACCATCTAATTGGGCAACACCCATTTTGGGAATGCTTTGTCATTTAATTCAAAGTACTTGAAAGAACAGCTGGAATGTTTATGGATTCCACGCAATATTTGTATCGGCCAATAACCTCCGAATGGCTATGTTGTAGTTTACAAGTTTAAAATTGCGATAATGTGACGAACTTACGGGGTATGGGCGAATAAGTTAAAATATTACCATCCCTTAAAAGACTACGCTGTTACTTTGATAAGCAACCAAAGCAAGTAGTAAATATATCAAGATATCAAAATTTTAAATCTACAGCACATAAAATCTTCAATCAAGTTGTGTATTTTATACGATTCGATGTTCAAATTTAAGCTTCACATTCAATTTTATATGGAGCACATTACGCAACCCTTCATAAACACTTTGGATGGGTAGCTCATCATAGGCACCGTTCTAGACTGTACATCAGTTAAAGGTTCTTGATTTTGATTGTAAAATACGAATATAGTTACAAGAAGTCGCAGAATGAGAAATAGTTCTCAAAGCAATAAAATAAAAAGCTTCAACGAATTATGCATGCAATTACTTTTCCGAGTGCAGAAGATTAAATAACGCAGTTTCATTTGCAGACTCACTAGAGAGCCACGAATTTTAGCAACTGCTTATAATGTACCGGGGAGGTATTGACTTTAACTCCCGCGACTTTAGAGAACACGTCAGAATCCGACAATTCGGCGAGCTTGCGAGATAAAATTACGCAATTCACCTGCAGAGAGGTGAAAATACTAAAAAAGGGACAAGGAATTGCGATTAATCCTAGTTTTCTGAATGTCGAACATAAATTCTGAAAGTTTGAGCCATTCATTTAAGAACAGAATGGAAGATCTTCGGTCGGGAGCAACTTATCTTTGATATTAAAAATAAAGTTTTTCTTAGGCTTAAGGAAAAGCTCAAACTGAACTATTCGATCGAACAAAACCATGTTTGATGTAAAATACACATTTTTAATTTATTTACAATATCAACCAACAAAATAGCTAGGAGAGAGAGAGAGAGAGAGAGAGTCGACATTTGTTTTTCCGCAAGATTCTTCAGCAGCAACTATATATATCATTGAATTAGGGGCTGGTTCACTGGTATAAGAACTTTTGCATCTAAACAAGAGAAAGTTGGGAAATCAAAAATGCAAACGTAATCGGGAGCAACTCGTCTACCAGATTAAATTGCTCTCGCGTACATCAAAGCAGCAATAGAGATACAACCACGATTCCCTAGCGCGAGTGGTAGGGAGCCGGGAAGCAACTGGAAGTTCCACACTTTTCGCGATAAAACCCGCACTTAGGCACACAAAGATACGAGTGCTTCATCTTGAATTAGACGCGCCCGAAGAGAAGTTAAGCGTCGAGTAATCTCAAAATTTCTCACCTTGGAAGAAAGTTTCACCGGCATCCAACTTGCGAGGTCTGCATCCCAATGAAGATCGCTTTCAGCTGCTACTTTCTTCAGGAATGTAGCCATGTGGCCCAACTACAAGTTATTGGATGCAGCGGGCATTTATCCATTCCTTTATACTCGTCCAGAACAACTTGAAACCGATTACTTGGAGTTTCTGCAAAGGATTTAAATAGTGAGCGCGTAAGAAACATTTCTATACCATTAAAATATAGCGACAGCATTAACCCTTTGCACTCGAGAGGCGACGCACAGTCACCATTCTAGACGGTGCATCATTGACGTTTGTCCGTTTCGATGGTTAAAAACTACCTACAAAGTTGTAGAATAATTTCAGGAAAAATAAACTTGCACAAGCCTGTTTTTACATTCCAAAGCAATAATACGAGCTCTTAAATTGTTGAATAACTATGCATCTAATTGCATTTCCGAGTGCAAAGAGTTGTCAAGAAACTCCTTTCAAAAGATACACTTCATAAAAAATTACTGCAAGTAAAGGATGCCTAATTTGGATCACCTAGACATCTTTAATGTACAATATGGAAGTAATTTTAATAAAAATTAGAATTTTATGACATCTAAATAATGCAATTATCTTGCACTTTAAAATAGGAAAAATAACGTATGAAGTAGTGTAATCGTCAAATTAAGGATATTCAATTTCCAAAATTAGCCCATTTCATTAAGCGCAGTTAAAACGAAAATATTCGAATGACGAATTCTCAACAGCATGCAATGCATGAACGCTAGTAAAGTTTATGTACTCCATCAGTTCCACGCTTACAAAACAAAACTCAATTTGTTCCAATGTTGAAATCTTTAATGTCCTTTCCTTACTTTGGCTCCCCTTCATTTATGACGACTATTAGTGATTATAACCGTTTTAAAGATAAAAATCCCCTTCATTTAGCAATCTCATACAGGCAAACGTCTAGTCCAAACCAAGCACTTTAGGGCCAAAAAATTTCCATAACACTAGCATGGAATTGTTTCGCTAGAATTTTACCCAAACAAATTTCTTACCTAATGTTATAACACTTTGCCACTTGCAATGAAACCGTATAAATACCATTATTCCTTTGTTGAAATAATTCATGAAATCTAAACACTTGTACCGTAACTACGTTACTCTTTCTCTTAACTTTAATCCCGAGGAAACTTCTCTTTGAGCCTCTTGAACACCGGAAGTTCGAGAGGATACGACATGAATTTGGCTCTCCCAATAAGGGGTGGGGTAAATAACAATCCATATACGACATTCCTTTAACGCACACGGAAATGGGCTGTGATGGGCAAGGAGAATCTATCCCCCTACCGCGCTCATCTTCGAAGCGATCTTGGAACCCCACCTCCTCAAGATAAGCCAACCACCGGCCGAGACCGGCTTTTGTCAATGTAAATGCAAAATTTTCAGACTTCCCCCGACCCCCTCGCTGGATGAGAGAAGGTTAAAGATGATTTAGTATATCATATTTACATAGTCTTAGCATAACTTGCCAGTTTTACGGCCCAAATATTTTATAGAATTGAAGATATGATGTTCCTTTCTAGGCGCCGCACAGTGGTGAAATATGCGAAAAAGCTGGCCAAAAAGGGTTTTTAAAAAACTTAATGGTAAAGCAGTGAAACTTAATTATATTGATAGACTAATGTATTGCATGTCGAAAAGTGCAGCAAAAGTATCGCAAGTTACCACGGCACTTCGATAAATTTCTACATTTTTTTAAAGCTGCAAGCGTTTCCACATTCGTATCAAAGTTTTGTGCATTTTATTTCTGTTCGATTTCATCTAGTGGTTTGTTTTAGATATAGAACTTGGTCAATAAGGTAGATGCGAAATTTCTCCCCTATTACTAGGAAACAGTTTAAAAATAAAAACTCGTTTTTGAAATGCAGAAGAATTTTATGCGTTCCAATAGAATCATTGGAGGAAAAGTGTAGGATTCCAAGGATTTCTGGCATTATAAATCAGTCTTGCATTGGTACCTCTGTTGAAAACAAATTTTCATGCTACTTTTAATTTATTTGTTTAATTGCGTTTGTAACTATACAAATTTTTCTATGCATGTTCCTTTAGGGGAAAACTTCGGTTGAATCACGCTCAGTTATTCGACGAGAATCGATACATTATTCTATTAAAATTCTTTGTTCTGGGAAGAATAACCTTAATTCTTTCAAGAACAAAACTGTCCAAAAAACATCTAAATTTTGAGTGGTTTTATACGCTTATATAGGCTACTAGACCTCGAAAAAAGAAAATTGAGACTAATTTCCGATCGAGTTGCAAAACTTAAACATTCGTCCTTAAAAAGCTTTTGAAGACAGCAATTAACGAATTATAGAAAGGGAAACTGAAGAATAGAGCAAGTGAGAGAAAACAGATACAGAAAGAGCCATTGCATGCCTCTCTAATGAAATTGAGAATAAAGGGCTACACGGAAATGTCAAAAATCTTGCCATTTGAGAGTCAAAAATAAATGCGACATCAGAAGACAAGGCCTTGCCACTATCTACTCATTGCAATTTTTAAAAAAAAATCAATGCATGGAATAGTGCTCTTGAAGAAAGTTCCACTTTGTGCTCTAATTTTGAAGTCGTAATAAAAAAGGTTAAGAGAGTTGTGCGGGAAATTTCTGCAACTGAAGCTTCTGCTCAAGTGGCTTTACAAGACTTGCTTAAACTACACAGCGACCGATTAAATCTACAAGATTTTTTTTTTATCCTTAGAAGTAAATATATTTAGTTAGTAAATGGGATTTTGACTGTTCCTCGGAGCAATTTGACTATAAACTTTTGTTCCAGTAAATTAATTTCTTTGCGTAATCGAGATGAACAAATGTATACTATATTGTGGATTATCCACGACAGTCTTCTCGATATTGTAGACCAGTACGGCTCCGGTTCGTACAGAAATTGACACAAACTCAGAAAAAAGCCGTGTATGTATGTCACAAACTAGAAAGCCGATTTGAATCTGACAGACATGAAAACTGGCGAGAAGATTTATTAATTAGTCATAACAGCAAACGATATTACGAATATTCAAAGAACCAAAAGATGCAATTTGTGTTTAATCACAAAGCAAACAGTTTAAATATAGCTTAAAGTTTTGTTTAAAGCAGTCATTGAAAACCATCTACAGTTACGACTGTCCACGCTATATTGCCGGATTCGATTCTAGTGCTTATATTTTCCATATAAACTTGCGTTGTACAGACGAGAAATGTAAGGGAGGGAGATTAAAAACAATGTCTAAATATTAAAAGAATAAAAAAAAAATTAGATAGGTCTCGTGGTTGACAAGCTGAACCACGAATGGATGCAATATTGCATTCGCGCGCAAGTCAGCCGATGCCATTTTATTCATCTTTCTACTAACTATAATGTAATAGTCTATCGTTTAATTGCCCATGAATCTCTTCATTAATTCAGAGTTTCTCGATATTTACGTCTACCCAAAATATCCCAAAGTTCTTAATACAAATAATTATACAATTTTCATATTCAACTAATTTGCCATTTTTTCTTATATTTCACGAATTTGCGCCGGTAGAAATTCTGCATTTTCCCCCCAACAGGTTAAAACTTTACCTTCCCCAGTAATTTCCATACACAAGTTTTTAAAGCGTTATTCTTTGTTGCCGGCAAGCAAGATTTTAGAATAAACAAAAGTTCCTATTGAATGGTTCCTTATTCGAAAACAATGTTATACAGACTCGTTTGACAGAAAACGAAGATATTCATATAATATTCCTTATTCGAACGAGAGAGTTTTAGTACCAAATCTAAAGAATTTAAAAAATCTTAATGCGAAAAAGAAATCCGAAGCAGGACACAAACCTATAACACTTCAAAAAATCCTTTCCATTTAAAAAGCTCATCAATCAAGACTAGAGGTTATTCCTACAGTCACGAGACGAGTCATGAATTTTATATTCACATTAATAACAAAACTGTAAATTATAGTTAGAACACAAGTCAGATGCATTATCCTATTCTAATTAGATTTAGCCGTTTTAATACATGAACGTTGTCAAAGGTAGATGTATACAGTTATCAATAGAAATCAGCATCGTACATCCAACTAAAAAATAAAACAGCCGTCCTAAAGCTGAAGAATTCTTATTGTGAAAACAATTTAAAAACAAATCACTTACCAATTAACGGAAAGACGATTGCGCTACAACGACTCGTAGTTGATTTTGGATACAAAAATATTCAAAGCCAATCTATCTATCTAGAAATACCACAAAAGGTGAAGACAACCAACGATAAATCGTTTTTATAGTATCTTCAATTTCTACCAACCAATCAAAATGATCCGAATAGATCTTTTATCCCGTCTGAATTTTGTAAAATATTTACGTAAAAGAAATTCGTGGAAGAAATTCTGGGTGCCGCGGTGGCATGGTGGTAAAGTATCGGCTTCGAAATCGAATTCCACTGATTATCCGCCGTGTATTAGGGCCTCGTGTACGTTAAATTTAGCATTGTAGGTCAAAAGCCTCTTTGTACAGTATATTGAACGACATCTCCTCGATTTTATTTGATATGCCGTATAATATTGTGAAGATATCGTATCATTATTCCAGAGCATCTTGAGTTATTACGGATGCCAATGCTTTGGTATGGTGTGCTCAGATGCTTGCTCAGGTGTTGTTTCGCCATCTGGCCGAAATTCAAAAAGACGAGGACTTTCCCAAAATAGCCCTCGTGTGTCATTTTTAATATTAGGTTAAATGAATATGAGTATTCTTTGCATCTAGGTTAACTTTCGAACAAGATTAATGAAATTAATATTAAAAACGGGCCGTTAATCTAAATAAACTATATTAAATTACAAACAGTTTTCATGTAGTTTTCAAACGAGGCGTAAATATGACATGTCACTGTTCGTCATTGGTGTTTTCATGCAATTCGTAACTCTGAATTTTTGTTAAACATTTGTATTTTTATATGTTTCATTAATTAACTGCTATGGACGAGTTTTCTGTTTTGTTCATTGAGGGAAGTAGGACTTCCGTATTACCCAATAACTTCCGATGATAATGTTAAGTCAATGGGAATCTTCAATATTTCAGCAATCTGTTTGAAGATATTAATTAATGTTTATAATGGAGTTTTCTCACGTTATGGCATGAGGATGCTTTGAAAATATTAAATTCCATGTTCCTATAGTTGTATCTCTCATTAAAATAAAAGCCTAATTTTATGGAAAGGTTGCCATAATTATTCTTTATCGCTCCTTTCGGTGCTTTGTGTCTTAAGAAAGAAATAATTCAAATTTGGCGTTTGATATGGAATCCAATTGGATTTGGCGATGGCTTAATTTGGAGGGTTACTGGAAAACAGAAGTGAACCTTCACCACGGAAGTTCCGTGAAAACAAAATAAACAAATCAGAAAACTCTTCCATAATAGCCAGTAGAAATATTGAAGTGTCAGTAATAGTGGCACTTTCTTTATTCATTTCATTTCTCGTTCTTTTCTTTACTCGTGGAATGTTTTTTGGTCTTTTTTATCCTTGTGTTTGAGTTGCTGCTACTAAAGAATTTAGATTTTCATTCCTATTCTCATTTTAAAAAGTTTTATTCGATTTCACATGAAGTGGTATCTCTTTTATGGAGGAGGAATTAATAAATGAATTATTACAACTAATTACCAATTTTTTCAATACGCCAATTATTTTTGTAACTGATTCGTTTTCTTATTTCGAAATCGGACCGAAGC
The DNA here is from genome assembly GCA_013235015.1 of Araneus ventricosus. Classification (NCBI taxonomy): domain Eukaryota; kingdom Metazoa; phylum Arthropoda; class Arachnida; order Araneae; family Araneidae; genus Araneus; species Araneus ventricosus. Next base: position 16,198 of record BGPR01002205.1, on the reverse strand, counting down.
AACATTTTTATGGATCTCTGATTAAAATGTTTGGAATTATGTAGATTTGAAAGTTGACTTTACAATGTTAAATGAGTGTAAGGATTCGAATCATTTGCCATTGAGCCACTGGGGCGTATGTCAATTTGAACCTATTATTTGTAAATGGTTTTTGCTGCTGTCTGGTCTTCGAATGAGAACACGTTGTATTTCTTTACTATTTCAGATTATTTTTGTAATAAAATTTCAGTAGATACATTGATGGCGTGGGAATCGTTGTGTCTTGGCAGTCTTTATTTAGTTCGTATATTCTATTGATGAACTAGATTCTTTTACGGGTCTATTCTGGTACCCCCGGTTGGGTTGGGAGACGTCACTTTTGCCGCCCGTTAGCGACAAGTGCGAATCTCGTACCCGTTTTTCAAACCGGTTGGGATCTCGCTCGATCGAAAAAAGGACTCCGATTTCTTTTTCAGCTCTGGCGTAAACGCTATTCGCTAGCGAGAAGTGTTGTTTCGATATCAGAACTTATCAAATTTTCGTTTAAAATGGAGACTGCTAAGACATTAATTGTGTTTTGAAAGGGTTTATCGGGATAAATGTAATCCATTTGACCTATCTGAAGAAGAATTTATCACTTACTTTAGATTTTTTAAAAATGTAGTTAAATCTTTTATCGAATTTAAATAATTTAATCTAATAATTTAATACGACAATCTAAAGTTATTAAATCTTTAAAAGTAATTAAATCTTTTACTACTCCATCAAGATAGTCAATATAGATATTTGATAATTAGCTAAGATCAATTACATTTAAAGATTTAATTACTTAATATTGTCTTATTAATTTAAATTAGGGTAACATTTTAACATTTTTTTAACCTTGAGTGTGGAATGACTTTCCTCATTCCGTATATATCATTACAATTTTTTTTATTTGGGTTTTAATTCAAAGAAAGTTGTCAAATATTTACAAAGTAATTGCAAAATCTGACAATAAAATAATTTTTCTTGTTCCTTGATAAAGATGTAATTTTTTAATGTTGTGAAAACTTGCTGACTTTAATAACTTTTTCATGTTTTATTTTCTTATGTAATTGGAAAAATAAACAAATGGTTTGTAATATTAATTTATAAGATTTATTCATGTTAAAATAATTGGCATGGAAAAAAGTTTATTACTTCTCCTCTCTGTAGAAAACTGGCAAAATTACATCAATATATTGAAAAAAAGACTGCAATTTATGTCCTATAAATGTATAATATTATTATAATTGTATATTTTGTAAAATATAAATGATTTAACCCCCCCCCCCTGTTAACAATTGACTTACGAAAGCAGGAAAGATGCATTATAATGCATCTTATAAGAGCAGAAGTTAAATCTTCCCACCTCTTACCCTTGGTGTCTTTTGAAAAGATGCGATCAACTTTCCCACTTAAAATTTGTGGATATTTTTCAAAATAATCCAATATAATTTCGAATTGGGAAGCAAATGTACGCTTCGCCATAGTTCCTTTGGCGATTTAAAACTCGAACTGAATCTGAAACCATAAACGCATGACGATCGCTTGATTTGGTGCGCGCGCAGTAGAAACACGTCACTTCCTAGCGTAAAGCGAGATGTTCGAAACGACCGAGGTACGACCCTTCTTTCGGTCGAGAAAAAGCCATTAACATCCCGCAGTCGAAAGGCGAAACGCTCCCAACCCAACCGGGGTACGGGAATAGACCCGTTAGAGTAAGAGGAACTATAACGCGGTGTTTAAGAAACCTGTCTATGAGTTTTTATGGTTTTTAAAGCAGTCTCCGGACAAGATGTTATTGTTAAGGTGCCAACATTGCTTGCCAAAATTCTGGGTTCGATTCCTTATTTGAATTGACAGATTCTTGAGGTACCCAGAATTGACAACGCCCTTTCCCTATGATTATGCGTCATGCCAATTATTCTTGATGTAGACGATTTGTGCCCGTCTAAGAAGGGCTTTTAGCCCGCAAGCAATATCTCAGAGCTGATTGTCACAGATTTACTCAGGAAAAATGTAATACAAAATTTCATGCACAATGGCAGAATAATTAAAAAATAAATGAACATCAGGATTGATGAATCATTTGATCTAACTTTCGTTTTGTTAATAACTTTACTTTTAACGATTGCTTTCGTTTTATCCAAGTAAAATTAATACAAAATCCACTAACAGAAAAAAATTGCATTACCAGATCTCTATTAACAACAAGGGAGAATGTGTTTTGGTGCTCTATAGGGTAGATCGCTGGACCTAGAGTTACGAAATTTGGTACAAATAAACTCCATGCCAAATATTCTTGAAAACCCACACGAAATTTGGCTCTCTTGGCAGAATTTAAAACATTGCGCAGACTCAGAGGGAGCGAATTCTCGTTCTGTTCGCAAACCGTTTGCCAAAAATTGTTACAAGAGCTGGCGATTGGCGAGCTACAGAATAAATGTTTCCTTTATCTTTGAAATAGCCATCTGCTCAATAGGACTTCACACAAAGTGGAAAGGTTTTCTGCTTTATCGTATACGAAGTATACAAGGTAAATTTCATCTAATCTGCCAAAGGGGTGGGAAGATAATAGCCCATGTGGATATTAAACACCATAGTAACCCGGTACTCATCCCTAAATACTCAAAGTAGCATTATCGAATAAACGACAATTTTCGTTTAGTCCTATATAACTTGCAATACACATGAATAGATGAACATAATAGCTTCAGGAGAGACATAAAAGGGTACACCTTTGAAAGGAAAGGAGTCCACATTTGCTTTATAAGAGAGTGGAATTATTTTATGTCACCTTGTTGGTCAATAGCACCTCTGATGAACATCACGAAAAAGTATTTTGTTCTCGGCTTTTAACAGTATAAAAATAATAAAAATGATATTTCAAAACTTCTAACATTTCATTTGTAGCTTTCTATATAACTTATTTCCAATAAAAATTTATAGATTAATTTTAATACCATTAGTAATTCCATTATGCAAATATGTCTGAAAAACATTACACAACTTAAAACTTCATAAAACGCGTTTGTAGTGAATTATCAGCTGATATGAAACGAAATAAACTAATAAATACATGTAACACATAATAATATAATGTATATGTAATAACAATTTTACATATTCACACTGAAAAATCTAACAATTAGTACGGAAATAATGAAATAAAAAAAACTTAATACTCTCAAACCTTTATTTTTAATTTCATTATCAATTTTCATTATCATTAGCGTATCTTTTAATTTTTTTGAAATTCTATCACTTATATTTAGAAAGAATGACTCTTCAAGTTTCTTGTTTGAATTTTTATTTAATTTGAAATATATAAGAATACGGAGATGTATATTTTATATCTGGGAAATAACGAATATGCAGAGAAAGCATTAAAATTGATTTTGATGAATATTGATCTATTTGACTTCTTCGAGTGCGTTGAAATCTTTCTGGGAATTATTTCTCTTTATTCATCCATGTTGACTTGTACTTGATTTCCAAAGAAAGCCTCAAGCAGCCATTTGAGATTTTGCATTTGATCCGAAACAAAAATTAAAATGAAACTTTGTCTTTTTCTGTTTGCATGTTAGTTTGAAAAAATCTTGTTCCAATTTTTTTTTTCGCCTTAAACGGGTAGTTCACATAAAGACAAATTTTCTTCTCTACACCATAAACTACGTAAAAAATAAATTAAAGAAAATTTAAGGTTTAAGCTTTTATTCATGCGAAAAAATGAACGCAAAAGTTGAAAATAATTTTTCTCATTACAATAAAATGCATGGTTCGAATAAAAGCGTGGGCGCCTTATATAGCACCTTATATTTTGTGTATATTTCCCTAAACAAATGGAATATTCCTAGAAGGTAAAGGCGCCCACGCTTTTATTCGAACCATGCATTTTATTGTAATGAGAAAAATTATTTTCAACTTTTCCCATGAATAAAAAATTATACTTTAATTTTGTTTTATTTATTTTATTTTCTATTTTTAGTGACGGCTGACACTAATACACACGGCATGTTAAGCATAGTAAACCGAATTCAATTATTGATTTTTCCAATATAAAACACATGTTGAAATTATTATATACATATGCACAATTACATTTTAAAAATGATTTTATGACATTAACTTACTGAAATATAAATCCGTAATATATTACGTGATAACTTACAATTATTATCAACAATGTAATAGAAAAAAAGAGAATCGATCTACACAACTTTCTCTTTTTGTTTCAGTGCCAAACGTTTGGCGCGCACGAAGTAAAAAAATCTGGTTGTTGGCGAATTCTAATAGAAAGTAAACCCAAGACGCGTAGAAACACGAGCTATTATGTCAATCATCGGTGCAGCGCAGGAAATATAGGGTATTCTCTGTTAGCTACGTGGTGTTGTTACAACCCTACGTAACATGAGGTTACCACCTTCCAAACTTCGTCGCCCAAGTATAGAGCTAAAGTTTTAATATCATTTTGTTAGGTTTAAAATAAGTATAGATTGCAAATTTTTTTGCCTAATATTGGATTGTCACCGGAAACCCACCACTATGCTAAATTTTAAAGCTGTAGCTCGATTGGAAGTGGGTAAGAAATAGATTTCAAGATTTGAGGAGACGACAGTCAAAGTTGAATAAAAGCTTAAGAAAAAAGGCCTAATGTTTAGTTAGAGTGTTCCAACATGCCAAATACCATTGGCTGACGGCTAACACTACATCTGGCGAAACATTCGCATTGGCGAGTTCGGACACAATGTATCTGACACGCATAGAAGAAAAATCTTTTAATTTTTATATTATTAAACCAACTAATTTTAATTTTAGCACTCTTAAATTAATCACTGACAGTCGTGAGAAGGTGAGAAAGAAAAAAATGATGGGAGGCTGTCTTTTTCAAACAACTGCTGATGTTAAAGGCATAGGACTATTTTATTCGCGTGAATCTTTTGTTCCTCGAAGTTTCTCAGTTTCTCTTTGATACTCGCTATTCTCTTTCGTTTCCCTAAGCTTCTCGGATTCTCTTTGTTTTTCGCGATACTCATTTGTTTCTCGAAGTTACTCTCAATTATTTTTTGTTTCTCGGAATTAATAATGTATGGGAAATTGGTGAAATAAAATGAAACTAATGTTACAATGTAAATTGTTTTTTTAATAAAATATATTACAATGTCAATTATATTGTTTTGAATTCTTCAATCGTGCGTGGATATGTTCTAATTCTGCGTGGGATCGGTCGATTATATGAAATTCATGCATATTTTTGCCCAACTTTGCGACTCAGTAGTCGCTGAACTACAGTTCCGATTTTCAATTTTTTTTTGTAACTTCTGTTGTTACCCTTTATCTCTAAATTAAAACATTAGTTATGTTTTTAACATATGTAGTTACCGAGATGTAGATGATCTCCCATACAACGTTTTTTGTGGCGTTTTGGCGTGTCAATCAAATTCCTCCCTGAGACCCCAACAGGAGGAACTTGTCCTACGTTAAAAGTAGGGATATTGCTGCAAAAAGTCATCATGAAGCGAAGACACAAGAACCACATACTTCTTCACTTTCGGAACGTAGGACACTAAAGTTAATAAAAAAAAGCCATTACATACATTTTCAGGCATACTTTGTTAAAAGGTATCAAGCAAAAAAACCAAATTAACTATTTCAATATTATATTACTTCTCCCAACTATTAATATAATTCAATAAACTTGAGAAGAGATTCAAAAGTTTTTATTTTAATTGATTTTTCTTCGAGCTTCGTGTTTTTCTTTATCTAACTCCATAAAATCAAATTTTCATTTCAATTTTATGATTCACATTTATGATTCGAAGCATTTTCCCTTTTTATTACACTGACAAATAGAAAAGTCAAATGATAAAAACGTTTTCCAGGTATTTCATATAACGCTTTTTTACCAAAATTGATTTACAATTGAGAAACTAGACTGTTTAGAAAAAAATATCTTAAAACATTTAGTTTAATATAAAACTTTTCAAAGGGAATTGAAGTTTCATTGAAAATATGTAATATATAACATATATTCATGATGAGAAATATTATTGAATATTATATATTATAGCACATCATTCGGAGTTATAAAGTCTTTTTCAATTTCAAATTTCTAAATAAGTTTGAAAAACATCTTACCATTTAAAAGTTGATTTAAATATAACATTCTAGGAATATTAAAAAAAACTTAAATCTATTTATTTGAGAATTTAAAAATATAATATTAAATTATTTTATATTTTTAAACTCTGAAATAAATATTAGAATTCTGTGAGTCCAAAATTCGCAAGTCACATCTTTAGAATATGTTAGGCAATCATGGACGAATAGTTTTTATTTAGAAATGTTTAGTCATAAATGCAACGTACAATCGCTACAGAAATTGATGTGACAGTGCAATAGTGAAAAACACGGAAACCAGATAAAGAATATAGAAAAGGGGGAAGGAAATGCTGTTCTACAACAGTACAAAACTTCAGATGCATCATAGATCGGCCCTCGAAATTAAATTTTTAGTGTTTCCCGCGAAGCAAGACCGATTTTCCTTCTTCAAAACTTATTCATGAACTTTCTCAAGCAAAAAAGAAGTGTTTATGGGCATCTTTAAATTTAGTCTCATGCCTTTCCATCTGTTTTGTCTATATATTTATATCGATTACCACTTAACCCTTTGTACCAGCTGATGACACACCTAATTTTACTCGCTTCTTAACCGTTAAATTCAACTACAAATGGAAAATAATACACTGTAAAAAAAATCCCGTAAAATTTACGGTTTTAAACTGGCAGCTGGGTTGGGTGTGCAAAACCGTAAAAGTTACGAAGTAAATCCGTAGTCACAACGGTTTTTTACCGTATGAAATCAAGTTTTCTCCGTAAAAATTAATTCATCGAAGTAAGTGACGTCATCGACTGAGTTGAGTTGTTTTGCTCCTTCTGTTCGAGTTGAGTTGATATGTGCTGATGTCTATTATCAATTAGGAATATTAATTAATCAAGGCTTAATTATTAATTTCAATTAGTTTAAGTTTTAATTGAACTTACTTGGACGATTTCGATGCAAGATGGTGACAAAACTTCTAACTCCTCCGAGCCGGGGATCGAATCCGCGTTCATAGAAATAAAGGGCAGTCGCTCTAACCACTAGACCACCGGAGACTTCATAAAATAAAGAAAAAATAATCTATTTGAGTTTTAAAGTCACTATAGCTCTAGTGGCGCCACCTAGTGGTGTAAAAATCAACTATTGCTAGAACACGTGTTTTAAGGTTACGGAGATGGAACCCTATTAAAAACATGAAATGAATGCAATAAAATTACATTTAAGAAAAGGGAAAGTTATCGTACGGAAAACAATACCGTATGACGAAAAATAGAATTTAAACTGACGGTTTTAAACCGTTTATGGCTGGAGCGAAAAACGGTGAAAAACCGTTTTGTCAACAAAACAGCTTTAAACCGTCAAATATACGGAAAAAGTCCGGGGAAAAAACGGATATTTTTTACAGTGTAGGTTTAGGATAGGGCTAATAGTACTTCTTTTAGAATGTATATAGCAGGCTCATGAAATTACGTTTCGGAATTATTAGAAATAAAGTTTGGGAAAATTCCTTAACTCAGACATAAGATTTTTTTTTCTTTTCTGGACGTCTACAATTTTAGCAAATTAACTCGGAAATTTTCCTCCAATATTCTTGAAGTTTTAATTTCTGCTTTTCTGTAAGATTCGACAATATTTTTTGAGTGTATCAAGGTGGTTGTATCTAAGGCGGTTCTTATATGAGAGGGGTGACTCCAAAGAGGGACGACCCCATAGGAATAAAGTAAGATTTTTAAAAAAAATTGTTGATTCTATGTCTAGACAATAAACTAAACCCATTCATGATGTTTTTCATAATATTTCAAAAAATGTGATGCCTTGCACCGTAAAGGGTTTAGGAGCACCTCAAATATGGGGATGAGAACCTGCTGTATAAGTAAGCAGAGTATAGCTTCCCGGTGGGATATAGTGGTGGGAGTTGAATTACCTCCCGTCAATTACGGATCGTACTCATAGTTCTATTGCTGTACCTCTGTCTGAGGGGTCGTACTCATAATTCTATGGTCGTACCTTTGTCTGTGGGGTCGTACCTCTGTCTGAGGGGTCGTACTCATAGTTCTATGGTCGTACCTCTGTCTGAGGGGTCGTCGCATCAGCCTCTTGTAATAAGGGCTACTATGCGAGGACCACAGTGCCCGATGAATGGTTGCGACGGTCGGGCTATTCAAGTTATCCGCTTGTCTAGTCTGATAGGAGTAATTCGTTCGTTTATATACTTATGTATACCTGATTTTGTAATGATTAAATGTGTGTAAGTAAGCTTTTCAGTGTTCTTTACATTTGAACTTATTGATTAGTATATTTTTTCCTTCTCTTTTATGTCCTCTTTTGTGCCAGATATGTATTTCTTTAGTTTTTTAAAAAGAATAAAAAGGCGCTCTATACCCATCCAGTTACTTAAAGAATCAACCATTCTGATTCCTGGTGCATCTGTAGGGAGAGGTGTTTTGTATCCAGGTGTTGCATTAGAGCCCCCAGACGGTGGGGCAGGGTATTCCCGATAGGGGGAATGACTTGCTGTACAAAGGGAGGAGTAATGATGACCCTCTCAAATTTTCGCCAGATATTTATTTATCTACTAGCTGAATAGCCCTTTGGTGAACGAGGTTCAAAAATTTACCCCAACGGGGGGGGGGCAAAGCATCCTCGACAGGCCCCCGGACATCCCACTGGCGCCACCCCTGTTTATATCACCGATCTCAATATTATAAAAATCGGGATTTAGTAACAAAGATACAAAACAAGCCATTTACAGTGTTTCGACACTAACTCTTTAATCCCGAGCCACCTTTTCTTCTAGCACCTTTAAAACCGGGATATTTTGGGAGACTAAGCCATGAATTGAACTCTCCCAACCTGAGTGGTCATTTACCCCATCACCACACTCCCGCTGTAAACGTGCCTTAAGGCGCAAGGAAATGGGTTGTGGTGGGCAAGGATAATTGGAACCCCTAACACGCTTATCTTCTAAGCGATGTCAGAAACTAACCTCCTCTCAAAAGAAGCCAACCGTTTCAGACCGGCCTTCGTCGTCGTTAAGGGAAAATTTCTATACCGCCTTGGACCGCCTCGCTCGGTATGAGAGGGTTAAACAAAGTGTTCAAAAGACTTACTGACTCCAGGATTATAATGTATCACAGCAAGGACCGTTGAACGAATTCGAAGATGCCAAGTCATCCAAGATTCATGTAATGTCTATAATGACTCTCGCGTCGAAGTATTTGTCGGTTCTAAAAAAGTTTTCGTAAGTCAGATATCTAAAATGGAATAGTGTAAATGTATAGTAGTAAGTGGAATTATATCTAGAGCGGATGTATGAAATATAAAGGTATAGTAACTTACCGAAAAGAATCGAAATATTCATGGACAAAGCGATGAGAAGATTTATCCTAATCAATCTTTCTTTATTCGTAGTAGGGTAAACGCAGCCAATTACTTTTGTTCTTCAGGATTTCAAATGACGCAGAATGAAACCCTAATTATTATTTTATATAAAATAAATAAAAACAATCTTCAAAAACACACGTTTATTCGTCTATAATTAAAAGCAATTTCTAGCAATTTTTTTTTATTTTAATAATTTTCTGCTTTCTATCTTTTAATTTATTATTCAATACAATTCGCACACATATTCATGAGGGGCTCCTGTTGAACATACTAAAAGTCCTCGTCGCTAGGGAGGAAATCTAACTTGGATTTCATCCCCCTTCCATTTTTAATTTTTCATGAATATCTCCAAAAATGCTAAATTTCCAATAAAATTTAGCATTTTGAATAAAATTTATCACAAAAAATAAAGAGAGTAGAATTCCCCACATACAGATTTTTTTATTTTTGTTCTAGCTTTAATAGTTGTCGATACAATGGCTTGCAAAATTTGCCGAATCATAAAATATTTCTCTTGGGGAACCACTAAGAGACGAATACACACTTCTTATCCATTTTAAAAGTCAATTTGAAAACTGTACGATGTATTTAAACTAATAATATTGAAACATATTTAAAAAATATTATCAAAAATTATACGGTCATGTGCCATTTTAATGTTGATATCAAATATTACAATTGCACTTAACCATGCATGAAGAATATGAAAGTCAAGTTAACGCCGACAACGTGCAATTAGATGTTAGATGTCACGGTCAGTTACTTAACTCCATTTGGGATGTTCATATAGACAATGAACAGAACAGAAACAAAGCTACTAAAAAAATCATGAGTTATGTGTTTACTATAATTTGAAGTTTAAAATTACTTTATTAAGGGGGCCATGAATATCACATTATGTGTAAGAGTTTCAATTGAAATTAAACAGTACCAATATTCCCGACGAACGAGCTAGCTAGAATAAAAAAGGTTTCAATGGACCATTGTTTGCATTTTGGAAAGAAAATGACGTAAATTATTAGTTTAGAGAAATTAATTACAGAAAGTATGCAAACAACTTGAAAAGGCTTTCATTTCAAAATAATATTGTCAATAAAATTTGGGCATGAGTTTATTTTTTATTAAAATTTAGCATTGGCATGGGTTTTTCAGATTAGTTTAGCAGATTATTGGTTTATGAGGCGATCTGATGGCAAATCTGCTTGCCTCAATAACAAGTGTAGAAAGATTTACCATCTGTCAAGTCAAACTGCCAGAAAATCTTCATAATTAATGTTATAATAATATTTAAATAATATAGATTTTTATTTTTACTTTGAACGCCATGGATAATTGATTTCGTGCTTGTAAGACATTTGACTCAATAAATTCACACTGAAAAGGAAACCAAGATTTTATTGAAGACATTTTTGTATAAAAGGAATTTAGAAGCATTTTATTACTACAAAGAATTTCATTAATTGCTACTAAAAAGGTATTTCTTAATTGAATTCAAAAAATAATAAATTTATAATATTCAGCACATGCTCTTTGCAATTCTGCCATCTGATATTAGTGTCTAGATCATAAAACTCCAATAAATGTCTGTTTAGAAATTCTGTAGTTCGTCGAACATCGATAATTCATGTTTCAGAACGTAAATTCATTTTATCAATGTTTAAAAAATTTGTCTTTTATTTTATTAACCCTTGCACAGAAGCTGTGGAATCTTTTGAATCAAAATAATTACATTCCCCTTTCATTTCCTTCCTTAGCTCAGCTTTCATTTCATCAACTCTCACAGAGAAAATGTCGAATCTCTTGACTTCAGATAGTGATAATGTTCCCCATTCAACTCTTCCTCAGTGAAATCCATAATTTTTCCTTGTCTCCTCTATATTTCAATTAGTTAACTTTTCGGGGATATTTCGGAATCTTTTGCATCTCCAAATTATCGATGATCTTCACCTTCCACTCATTATCTTTCAGTTCAAATATTAATTATCCCCATTCCTTGTTTAAATTACATTTCTTGAATTTTAGAAGGTATGTCGTGGAATATTTTGCTTCTCCAGTTATTGGTGATCTTTACCTGCAAATTCCAATAAAGTATTTTAGAGCCATTCGTTCTTTACAATTATTTCTCAGCTTTAAATGATTTATCTCTTTCAAGATTTTTATGAAATTTTATGAGCTCTCAAATACTGGTGTCTTCTATTATCTTCAACATCACCTTCTATTATTTACTTTTCTTTAGTACAATTCGTTATTTTTCAATTAATTAAAAAAATCTTTTGCTGGGATGTTGAGGGCTCCTTTGCACCCATTTATTGGTGATTTTCACTTTCAAACTCCACTAAATGAATTTTAGTACAATCATAAATTTTCCATACCTTTTTAATTTAATGGTGATATTCATCATCAAATTATAATTAATTCGTTTTACTGAAAATTCACTTCGTTTTACTGAATTTTTTCATTTCTTCCATGAAATCCATTTGTTTAGCGTTCCCAAAGTGATTGTGGAACGTTTTGTCTCCTCGAAGATTGCGGTTATTCGCCTTCAAATTTTAATATTATTGTAATTCATTATTTTCCAATTTCTTCTTTACATTTAATTTTATACATTTTCAGACTGTGGAATCTTAATTTTTGCGTTTCTTTGACTTCATATCCCACGTAACTACACCAAAACTCGTGATGTTCCCATTAAATGGAAATTAATAAATTTTATTCTTTAGCTTTCATTTTTTTCCAAGTGTTGAGCGAAGTTGAGAAATATTTAGTGCTACTAATTATTGGCAATTTTTCCCATTAATCTCATGTGATTTTTTCCAGTGAAATTCATAGTTCTTCCACTTATTCAATTATGCGTACTTCAAAACATAATTGGAAGATCCTGAAAGGATTGAAAATATGATGCGAGATATTTTTTCCCATTTTATCCTTTCAATTTCTACAATTCCTCCATAAGTATACGTAACCAACGAAAAACATATATCATCACATCCAGTTTGCTTCTTCGAAACTTTTAGTAATGCGTTCCATGTACTTAAAAACAATCATCTAGAAAAATTAGAATAAATTTATAAAAGAATCTTAAATTAAACTTTAGACAAAAACAACAAAATTATCTTTATTTATAAGCAATAAAATTTATAGAATGAAATTTAGAAAAAAATAGATAAAATTAAGACAATGTTTAAGCAACGCGCAATTGCAGCACCAAAACAAAAAACAGAGATCAATAGAAATAAATATCATACAAAGATATCCAAAAAAAGATGAATAAATAATAAACTCAGAGGTAATCGAATAAAACCAAAAACAAACAAGGAATTTCTAGTCCACTTTTTCAAGGGCTAAGAACTATTCGAAATGGATTCAAAATAATAATTGGGAAATTTTTCTGTAAGAATCTAGCATTACGTCAAACATAGCTTCTCTTAATTCCATGCTCCGTACGGTCTGAATTCATTTAAAAATTTTATAGGATTAAAGAAGTCATCTCAAAATTTTCATTATGAATCTGTTGTTCAATTCCTCTTTTCTCGGCCTACGTTGGTGAGGAGATTATTTTGCCTCTTTTTCCTTTTCCAATGTGCCACTCAAGTATTTGAGGAATCCTCAATTCTAATTCTTAAGGTTCTGCTCATCATATATGATCTTCTTTAATTCTTTGCATGAATTTAGTTTTATATAGGTGTTTTAGATACAAAACTAAGTATTGAAAAACCTTCTTGAGAACTATCTGTAGGTGTGGCATTATTTTTTCAAAGGTGCAGAACTTTTTTCACAAAGATTCTTTAGACAATTCTTTTGTGATTTCAGTCCTCTTTTTATTACATTTTGAAAAACATGAATTATAAATCGATATGACTGTTGTGCATATTAGTTAAGGAACAATCTAATATAAGGACTAAACATCAGCTATCACTTTGATATTAAGATTATAAGACTTATTTTTTGAATTTTAAAAATTCCTGTAGAAATGGCTAATTCACAATACCTTATCTTCGGATGGGTTCTGTTTGTACTTGGACATTCTCGGCAAATATTTACGTTACTTCTATTTATTGAAATCAATACTTGAAGCAATTCTCTCCACCTAGTTTCTATGTGACTCCTAATAGCATTTATAAAGGAATCCGGAATGTAACTAATGAAGTTAAAATGTTTAAAAAAGGTATCTCAAAATATTCTGCCTGAAAACTGACGCTGACATTAAATGTCTATTGGATTTTCTCTCTCAAAACTTTCTTCTGTAGTATCGGCTACAAGATTTAACTACTATTTCTGAAGTTCTCGTAGCCGTGACTTAGAATTATTCTTTTTATCCACTGTCAATACCTTATGATTAAATGCAACATTAGACTAGCCTATCTGGATGCTGGTGTAATATAGAAGATCTTGAATGAAGAACGAAATTTGGTTAACATTCTACAGATTTCTTCCTACGAAGGCTCAAGCAAGAAAACGTTTTTCTTGTGTATGAGTTTTTCTTTTTTTTTTCTCTTCACAGATCTATAGTTCTAGAGATTATTGTATATTCTGAAAAAAAATCGTCGTTAAATCAAGGCTGTGCAAATAAATCTCTAGTTATAATTGTTATTCACCGGAAATAGCAACATTTAATTCAAGAATTTTTTTTTTTACTTTTTCATGAGTTTTTAAAAAAGTTTTCTAAACTTTTCGTCGGAAAAAGGGCAACTGCTTTTCTTTTAGTTTCATTTTCCGCTCTTTATTTTGCGCAGGAGTAGCAGAAATGTTTAATTGATTTGAGATTTCTTCGGTTTTTGTCTCCTCTTTCATTTCTAGAATGGTACTCAGAATGGGTTCAAATTTTAACTGCTGTCTTATTTCTATATAATTGTTATATTGGCGTGCCCAGAATGAGAGAGATGAGTGTTGTAAACACTGGCAAAAAGTGTCTGGACTGGAAACTTTTGAGCAAGCGATAGTTTGAGTTTACTTGTTTAACATACTTAATTCTGAAGTAGTTTTTGCTGCTGGATCTTTAATTATATTCATAGCAGTTTGTGAGGAGACATCCATTTTAATTCTTTTTTCCAAATTCTTGTTGGTCTTCATCTATAATCCAATATATTGTTTTAGTTACTTGTCTAATGAAATAACTAAAATGAAATAAACAGATATATGTATTCAATAAAAAATCTCACCAAATATCAAAAGTTTGACTACGCACCACACTCAGGGTATTAGTACAGTCCAGGCTCTAACTGCAGCTCTCTCCATTTTTAAACATTGGAAATGTTCGAGTTCTTGGAAAATAGAACATAATTCACTCAAAAATGTCGTTTCTCAAACAATATAGGCAAATTGTTTCTTACAAAATAATATCTCGATATAAATATCTACGCAGCAACTTTGCAAATTCTCTTTTCTAGGTTTTAAGTTGTAATAATCAAGTGTGTTGATTAGTTGATGGAGTGATTGTGATATTATTTATCTCATTGTTGATTTTATGTTCATTTCAACAATAGAGTAATATTGTTGAGAGAGAGTATATTCTCATTGTTAGTTCAGTAATATAGTCAATTCAACAATACTATCATTATTTAACTACAATGTAAAATTCACATTTTAGATGTTTTCTTAAAAACGCTGTTGGGAAATAAAAAAAGGGGGTTTTAAATAGCTGGTTGAAACAAATTTATTGATTCAAAATTTAATACAATAATTTTTAAGAAAAACAAGTACGATTAAATTTTCAATAATGAAGGTAATATACACAACCAGGCCATTACGAAAAATTTAAGACTCGTTTTATATCAAATATTAGAAAAATAAATTTCTTAGAAGAGTTAAATTGCAACTAACGGAAATTTCACTAGTTTTCAGCTACTGAAATTTCAAAACATGAATAAAAAACAATAGTGATTAATTTAGCTGCTGTTATCTATATTAATTTTATTCATAGATATGAAATCAAGACTTGTGAGTCAGTATGTTTCAGAATACCCTTTATAAATATAGATTATCCGAGTTACATAGGTTTCCAAAAATAATGATTTCTTTAATTATTGGAGAGTTGCGTTACATAAGGTAAGTCCTCAAATTTTTAACAAGATAATGAAACGGTTGGAGAACACACTTAAAAGCACTTCAGACATTCAAAAGGCGCAGGAACGCACACTTAAAAGCACTTCAGACGTTCAAAAGGCGCAGGAACGCACACTTAAAAGCACTTCAGACGTTCAAAAGGCGCAGGAAAGCGCACTTAAAAGCACTTCAGACGTTCAAAAGGCGCAGGGACGCACATTTAAAGGCACTTCAGAACGTTCAAAAGGCTCAGAAAAGCACCATTTTTCAAACGTTTAATAGCATTTCAAGTGCTAATAAATTTGTTACAGAGATGCAGGATTGTTAAAAATTATTTATTTAATTATTTATTAACCACGCCGACCCACTCACCCATAGGGTATGGAGCGTTTTAACGGCTGGCAGGAAAAAGAACAAAGAAGTGATGCATTGTAGAAACATAACAAATACTATCAGTGTAAACATAACAAATATTAAAAAACACATAATACAAAAATTCAATAAAATAACAAATAAAAATAAATAATAAAATACAATAAATACATTAAAATAACAAACAAAAATTAATAATAAACCATAATAAATACAGTAAAATAACAAATAAAAATAAATATTAAAATATAATAAATACAATAAAATAGCAAATAAAAATAAATAATAAAATAT
>BGPR01002204.1:177997-190094 GCA_013235015.1 Araneus ventricosus | reverse complement strand
CAAAAGAAAAAAAAATCAAGAGGAGTGATATCAGGAGACAGTGGATGTCGTGGTATTGGCCCAAACACACTTATCCACCGACTCGGAAATTTTTTGTCTAAAAACTAACGCACTATGGAACCCAGAGAGAAGGTTCTCCATCTAGCTAACAAATAATTCGATAGTTTAAATTCTTTTTATTGGGGAGGAAGGGACAGTTTTAATATTTCTAAGTAGACGTTGTTGGTGATGTTTTTCCATGAAGAGAAATGACCTTATAACCTTGCTATGCATGAGGCCGCATTAAACATTAGCTTTAGGGCTGTCTCTCGCTTCTTGTGTAGAAAGATGTGGATTCTCTGACCCCAAGATACGAACATATTATTTATTTAACTTTCCACAGACATGAAAAGTTGATTCCTCGAAAGAAAAAGTAATTGTTTTCGACATCCATTCTGTTAAGGGTCTCAATTTCGAATTCTGCATGTCTCAAATATTTGGTTTCAGGGATGTGACTATATGCTTTTTATAACCATGGAATCGTAGCCTTCTGTAAAGAATTGTATCCGCAATTAGTTTGCACTTTATTCAGTTTGTGTTAAGCTTTGGGAGTTGATTTTGTAGGATTCGGCTGATATGGATTCCGAACGTATTCAGCAGTTGCTTCTCTTAATAGGTCTGCAATGTCTAGGAAGATGAAAAACGCTGCCTCCTTATGTAAACTTTTCTTACCAAAGATTTATTGCCTTTGCATAAGGAGGGTCGCATCCATTGAAACCTTGAAATACATCTTAAACATCGATGGATGATTTCGAAAGTAAACATTTTAATTCCTACTTCATCGTCACCTCCTGGAGCGAAAATGAAATTTTCTTTAACAATTTGCCAACGATTTTCTCTTGACGTGCGAGGGGTGCAATCCATTGCATAAAAGAGCTTCTGAAAATGAACTATCTAATGATACTAAAATTACAGTTTTATATTCAACGGTTAATTTGTTCTAAATTATTAAAATCAGGCCAAGAGTTGTCAAATCAAATTGTGCTTTCCCTGATATATGCCCTGCCCTGTATATTTATGTCACCACTGTAATCCTAAAAAAGTAATTTTAAATTTAATAAGTGTAACCTGCAAAAGGAATTTTTGATTCATTTTGCATACAAAAAATTTCAGTATTACATACTGCAATTAGATAAAAACTAGTGATAGATATTCATGTCTTAACTGAAAAACAGTTATCAGAAATGGCTGCCTCCCAAGGTCGGTGAATCGAGACTGCACTGTATTTCTAAGTTTACATAAAACCTCAAATGAAGGGTCAAGAAAGAAAAAAAATGAGATTTTTATCTTTTATGATCCTGAGATTTTAATACCCATTAAAGAACGTCATCTCTTCCCCAAAAAAGTTTTCAACTGCGGGGACGTATTTAAAAAATCATTACCACTATTTTCGTACCAAACGTTTTTATAAAAATTTTCTAAAGCAAGGAAAAATGAAATTGTCTTGCAATATTTTTGATTTATATAAGGCTTGGACATTTATGCCCGAGCTGGTATCTAAAACAAAAATTAAATTCGAATTTCTTATCAATTGAAGAGCTTGGGAAAGATCGATGAGGCTCAATTATTTTGACGAGACAACGTCTTTCCGCTCGTTACAGTGATAATCGGTCGAACTTTCTTGTTCGACAAAATACCGTCAGATTTGAATCGCTAGTAATTGTGAGACTAATAATGCGAAAAGAATGGTTGACCTCACAACGGATATATCATATCTGTAAGAGTTTGTCACATAGTTTTTTTTCTCTGAGACGTCTTCATACCAGTGTAGGTGCGTGCTTGTGATTGTTATGAATTAGCTTTATGTAAGGTTATAAATAAGTGTAACGTTGAAGCGCGTTTAGCTAGGAGGTTGATTCTGGTGTCATTTTAAAGAGCTTGAGGAGTATTACCCAAAGTGAGACAATAAAAGTGTTTATCAGGATATAAGTAAAAATCGGTATTAAATTGAAAATTTCAAAATCCGCATGTTTTTTGATTATAACATGCAGAGTTTTCTTTCGAATTGTACGAAACTTTCAGAATACTTGACAATACGTGAAAGAAACATTATATAAATTTAGAATTCAAAAATTTGAATATTAAGGGGAAAATAAACATTTGTAGTAAATAATGTTTTACTGCGCCTACGCGAAATATAGTTCTATATACTTTCAACAGATGGCGCAATCAAAGGCTACTCTAAATAAAACATAAGAAGGGCGCAGTTCGGGTACGCACTGTAGATTTCGTGAAAACATCGGGTTAAAACCAAAAACAAGTATTTCGTATTAATATTTAATTTAATTATCGGTCTCTTTAATACAATATTTACACAAAGTAGTATAATAATTACAGAATAGATAAATCACAAACTTATAGCATGTAGCAAGGGTCTGTTGTAGCTATTTCTAGGGCGCGGACCCGAACTGCGTCTTTCTTAAGTTTTTTAGATCTTGTGATTTCAGCGCCCTTTGTTGGCTCAAGGGATTTAGTTTTATGATATCTATTTGATTTCGGGATAGGAAATTAAATGACCTATCCGAAATTGTTAAAATTTCATAAAAAATTTTGTGGCAACTAATTTGGTATCATAAAAGGATAAATATTTTTAGATGTTGTAAAAAATGTGTAGTACATTATTGTCCGAAGTTATCAGAGAAAAACACAGAAATTCGCTTAATTTTTAATCAATAAAAGTTTCAAACAAAAAGTCACGACGTACACATTTCTCACTCTCGAAAGTATGTTTGTTCCAAATTTCGTAAGTTTAGGTTCAATTGTCTGCCAGCAGAGCAAAAATACACACTCATTCTCCATTTTTATTAGTGAAAATATAAATACGCTACAGATGTTTTTAAAATAAGTATTTGACATATTGTGATTATCTGAATTGATCAGTATTTAATTCAAATAAAAGTAAAATTGTTAATATTTTCATAGCTACTTGTCTACAAAATTAAAAAAATAGATTGGTATGTCATCTTTTCCCCCCTGGACACTTAAATTTTAGGATACTTATAATCAGTGGCGGCACGTGTTATGTAATCTTCGGGGTGCATTAAATTTTAAACAATTCTTCACTGTGCAGTGATGCATATTGGTACCACTTAGTTTTTTTTGTCTTTTTCCATTAACTTTGAGTAATTTTATATTTAATCAAGAAACTTAAAACATTTTTTCTCTTCTAATAGGTAAATATTTTAACAAATTTATTTTAATAAAAATTTAAAACTCAAAAGTATATAAATTAAATATATATCGTATAAATTAATGTATAATCATGTTAATCTATTTACATCTAAAGCTATTTTTTATTATTCTATGAGGGTTTCCAGAATGTCTGCAGCAACACTCTGTTTGGAGATCCAATAGTGCGCGGTGTTCTCTATTATTCAGTGACTTTCCACAGACCGCATAACAGTTATAGTGACTTCACTTTAAATTATATTCTTATGATTTAAAATGTTTAAGTCAGTCGCGATTTCTATCGATTTTCATATTGTGGTAGCAATCTTATTTTTTAATCCTAAAATTCTCAAACCAGTTCATATACATCGGCAAATAATTATCCAGTCAGGTTCACGTGATCCACAATAATAGCAGTTTGAAGTCCGTGCTAATCTTTTATTTAGTGTTTGTAATTTTTCATCACAGGCTGGTATAAGACAACGCGCAGATTGTGACGTGAAGTGACATACCGTGAGAGTGAAACAACTGTCAGTCATAGAATGATAAATTTGAACTAACTGTTCCATAAAGGAAGAATAAGTTGGCGATCCGAGAGCAAAAAAAAAAAAAAACATTTGAACGTTTACGATTGCCTTCATAATTACAAATATTTCCCTAAAATTTCCTAACTTCTTCATTAAATCGATATACAAAACCGATATTACATTATATATTCTATTATATACCTAGATATATTCTATATCCTATTGTCTTCTAGTTCTGAAAATAGGAATGAGCGTTTAGAAGATTGAGTGCATTTTGCGCCAAATAGACTAAGGGTCAGATTTTAGTCTCTCACGTCACAACCTTAATGCAAATAGCTGTCTGTGGAGTGGTGACACTCAACGTCTGCGAAAAAAGATAGAAATTCATCACCACTATTTTACTAATTTAACTATATGAAAAGGATAATAAACTGTTTAAGAAATATAAAGAGTAGGATAGGAATCCATTTTTTTCTGATTTATGGTTTCAACGTCATCCGTTAGCTATATGGTTGCAGTGTTATGATAACTATTTAAAAAGAGGTAGGACCGTAAAATTCCATTAGAAATACCATTGCAAATATTTAAAAGCAAGGACTAAACAATGAGGATGAAGGCTGAGGAGATTCATATTTAAAAGACGAATCCAGGAGGGTTTGTTTTGAATAAGTTTTCAGGTTGATCCGCATGTATAATGTTCCATAATTTTGCAATTTCTCAGAGAATTTTTTTATATAATTAAATAAAAAAATAAGTGCCCTACGATTATTTAACATTACAATAAAACTTAAAAAATTCAAAATTTTTATGGAAAACTCTTTAAAGAGAAACGTTCACGGTAAGAAAAAAAAACCAACATCTTCAATAGCTGACTTACAACGATTTCAGAAAAACCCGCAATAAAATACTTGTAGTTAAAATGAAAATGATATGATTTTCATAACAATAATTAAAATTACACATGTAAAATATACCTGAAAATATGTTTAAAAATTTGTTAAATTTAGACAAAAACTATTTCGGGAATTAAATTGGCATTGAAATAAAACATTTTTAATTTTTTGATGGCTTAATAATAATATTTAATTTCGCAATTTTCGCTTAATTAATTACAATTTTAATTTAAATTTCAAAATTAATAACTCCGGGTCACGGGTTTTTCTCTTTCTGATTTAAAGCATTTAATTTTATGTCTATGATGTTAAACGAAAATCTGAGATGAAGAAAGGAACTAGGGATAAAAGGCTGGTGTTACATTCTTTTTCTGTTATTGAGGTTTTAGCACCATTTGTCAACTCAATTGATGTAGCTGTATGATATATGTTCCGAAACTGGTAGGATGATAAAATTCCAACAGAATTATACATTTCAAATGTTGGACAACTAACGTACCCAATGTTAAAATTAGAGAACAAATTATGCGGCAATTAAATTTGTATCAAAAAGATAATTTCTTTTAAATTTTTAGACGGCGTGAAAATAATAAAGTTCGAAAATATTCTTGAGGTAAACATTGCGCCCTTCTACAGTATGATGGCGCATTTAGTAAAAGTATAAATTTTCTGCAGTTGTTTCCTTTAAATAATTTTTTCACCATTCACGATATGCTGGATTGCTTATCTATAATAAAATTAATGGATGTAATGTTGCCATCTACGAGTCCGGGTGTCTGAAGTCTGCTTTTTGGGTCTCCTGCAACATTTAAAAAAATAGGAGAAACATCATATATGTAGAATGTATGAATGCATTAAAGAAATTTCTACCACTATTGGAAATTCAAACTTTCTTTATATAGTGTTTCATTATATGTCAACAGCATTACTTTACTCTAACTTGATTATTTTTTCTTTTATTTAAAGCTCGTATCTATATATCCGAGCTGGTAACCAAAAATTAGTGTTGAAGTCTTTATCAGTTGGCGTCTCCAGGATAAAATTATGTGGTTCATTATTTTCGTCATTTTATAGTTTCAGCGCGATCTATTAGCTTAATAGCATACTTATATGACATCAGTTAGGGTACAGGGTGGAAGATAAAATCCATACATTTCAAAAATTACGCAACTGAAGAAAACGATACAATAATTAGAGAAAATTATGCGGCAACTACATTCCTATCTTAGAAAAAATAATATTAGCCATTCTAAAAACAATTCTTATGACACAATATTTTCCGAACTTATCAAGGAAAAACGCCCAACTCGCCTAAATATTAATTACTTAGAAGTGAAAAACAAATTACGACAAAGTACACATTCCCTGTTCCAAAATTTGTTTGTGCTAAATTTCTTGCACTAGGTCAAGCGGTCTGCTCTGCAGAGCAAACACAGAAAACATCTCCATTTTTATTAATAAAGATATAAATATGTTACAGCTGTATTTTAAATAAATGTTTGTCAAAACATGATTTGCTTCATTGACTAAATACTTAATTCAAACAAAAATAATGGAATTAAAATTGTTATCAGCGTTTCCAGGAAACTGTTTTTCGTTTCCTGCAAAATTTACAAAATTGGAACCTCATCTTTTTCTCCTTGTGCCCTTTTTATTAAATTCTTAATATAGGGAGAAAATTGTATGGAAGCAAATTAGAAAATGCTCTTTTTCTAGTAATAAACTATTAGCTGTATTATAAACTATATAATAAGTTTTATCGTAAGTCTTTTGTGAACATTTAGGAAAAGGGGTGCTGACATTCCTTTCATTCCTAGTAATTGTTAAAACATTGTATTTTAATATCATCTTAAAATAAAAAAAAAAGATTTTTTTTACTTCAAAAGAATACAGAAGTTTATTTATGCCCTGATCACTTAATTGCACTCAGACTGAACATTCAATTCTATAAAACAGCACTAAAGAAAGTGGAAGTTCAACTTTCTTCTGCGCTGATTGCTTTATCACCTACAGAAATGATCCAGTATAATTCCATTGTTAGTTTTAAGTTATACACAGGGATGGCACATTTTTGAGTCGATCGTAGTTTAAAGTAGATGAAGTAACAATATTTATCAATAAATGAATGCATATTTTCTATGATGATGATGATGATCACGGTTTCCTATCATTTTTATAAGAAACCGTGATACTCTATCCAGGCATTTCAATGTTTGCCAGAGAAACACAGGAAGATAATAACATCAGTCATGGAGATTGCATTTCATTCAGTTATATTTATCCTCGAAACAAAACAAGATTTTTTAAAGCTTGCTTTGAATTGAATGCTAAGATGATGGTTTCTCATCAGAAGAGTCCTG
The DNA here is from genome assembly GCA_013235015.1 of Araneus ventricosus. NCBI lineage: Eukaryota > Metazoa > Arthropoda > Arachnida > Araneae > Araneidae > Araneus > Araneus ventricosus. The sequence continues at coordinate 183,107 of BGPR01002204.1, read as the reverse complement.
AATTTAAAGTGGTATGACATTATTTCCATTTTACTATCTCATATTATTAATGAGAAATGTTAATACTTTTTTTAAAACAACAATCGGACACACGAAGCATATTGATAGCTGAGAACGAACAATGTTAAATAATATGAAAACTAAAGAGGTTTTCTTTAATAATTTATATGCGATCTATAGGCATTAATCAACGCTTTCCCATCAAGAAGAATCATATTTTAGTCATTATTTTGCGGATTGAATTGTCTAGATTGATTCAAAAAAATTTCGTACTCTTTGTTTAATATAATGCAATTTAATGGCCGGATTCTAGCTGCAAAGTGTGTCATGCGACTTGCTTGATGAAAAAATTCTTCCAAATCTCTCTAAAAAGAAGACCGCTGACTAGAGCTTGCAAATTTGGCGCATTGTTATTTCTTGTGCAGTAGTTTTTCACTAAGAAAAGGTTGTCGTCTCTCTGCCTTCGCCCTTCCATTTCGAGAGAAATCGCAAAAAGCTACTTCAATGTACATTTTCTATGCTGTAAAACCGTTCACTTCCAGTCTTAACAAGTCGACCGAACTCGTTAATTTTTTCGCCGATTCATTTTTCCACTTCGCATGCATAGCTAACTTATTAGAATACACTACAATTATTGTGCAAGCTTTAAATTTTCAAATAATAAGAATTTTGAGTTCATAATTTTGTCCAGATATCACGCAATGCTAAAATTTTTATGTTGCACATTTTCTTATAAACATTTATTTTCAAAATTTTATTTATGAGTCAAAATAAATTTAGATGTATGTTTGTAATTATTCATCATTATTTCATTATAGCAAAACTAAACTGAGTTAAATCATGGTTAAAAGACTATGAAATTTTTATGAATTCATAATTATGTTCACCAGCGTTTATAAGATGATCAGTGAAGATCTGCAGTGATTTTCCGAAAGTCACGTCATGATAATCATTGCAGTAGAAACCTGAAACTACCTAAAATTACCTCTTCATTGACCAAAGGAATATGCATCACCAAAGGAAAAACTTCCCTCTACTTTGATCAATTTCACTGGTTAAATGGATTATTTTGAACTTTAATTTACATTAGTTTTCATATCAATTGTGAATTAAAATTACTCTAATTTAAGCACAGAACTATAACGTAATTAAGAGTTTATTACATAATTTTTGTGTGAAGAAAAAAGCACATAATAATAATAAAAACAAAAGCAAATGTTTTAAAAGAATTATTCAAACTATCTTATATATTTTTAAAAATATCTTTGAAAATATTGTCCTAATTATTGTACAAACAGAAATAATTTAAAATTAAAAAATATTTTTTAGAACTGAAAGAAGTCTGAATTCTTTATGTTGATCGAAATACCGAGATTTTTTTTTCTGTTACAGTATTTTCTCCAGGCATATTTTTTAACTTTATTAAAAAGTTAGCGAATTTATCCAATGTATTAATTACAATACACCGAAATACATACATGATGTTTTTGATAATAATACAATTAAAGGAAGAGATCTGAAAGGACAGTTTTGAATGACATAAAAAAATAATTTCATCTCAAAAATTTACTTTTCATCCTCTCCATCCATTTCAAGATTTAGATAGCGGGAATGTGCAGACTGTACTATACGAACAGACGAGAACGGCAATCGATACGAAAACTGAAAAAAGATGAATTGATTAAAGGAAATTCGAAACTTTTGTCCGAAGCATCATGGCACGATAATATTATAGATTTGGTTCTTCTGCCTTTATAAAATTTTACAGAATTTTCTCTTAATTATTGCAACTATAATGCGCACAAAAAAAGTTATTTGATATCGTCGGAAAGCCCTTGTATATGAAGCGCAGTAAATAAAACAAAGGAAAGTATTGTGAAGTAAAATATACTTAAAAATATTTTTGAAAAATTTATTAAGATTAGAAAAAATTGCGTGGAATTAAAATTGGCGTCGTTGAGATGTTATTTTGTTTCAATTTTAAATAGTGTAAAAAAAGTTTGAGGTAAAATGTTAAGAAGCTATTGAGAAAAACGCTAAAATTTTGATTAATTAAAATTCTAACAAAAGTTTTGGGAAAAACTTTATAAGTGAATATCTACTACCCAAGAAATAACTATGTACCAAGTTGGGTAGCTCCTGATTTTGAAGTTTCAGCGCTTATTAAATAATGCAGAAAAACAAACCATACGTTTGGATGTACACAGAAATATTTGTAAAACTTGTACCACTATTTTAGTGCCATATTCTTTTATATAAATTTTTTTATACCAACGTAGACATACAGTTAATAATTGCACTGAATTGTTTCTTTACTTTATAGTTTGGGCCTTTATGTCTGAGCTGGTAAATGAAAGTTGAAATTGATGTTCTTATCATTTGAACGGTCCTGGGAAAGACCGACGGGATTTTACTTTTTTCTTCTTCTAATTGTTATGCAGATTCTTATTTTTCATGCGTAGAGATATAAATATGCTACAGCTGTTTTTTAAATAGGTTCTTGACACATCGTGATTTGCAGTTTTGATCAAGTTTTAATTAAAACAAAAATAATCTTATAACTTTTGTTAAATATTGTTAGCTGCGTGTCTAGGTGACCGGAAGGTTTGTTTTTGCTAACAGCAGTATATGAAAAAAAATTGGAACCACATTATTTTTTTCCTGGACCTTCCGATATTTAGGATAAATCAAAGCAGTTTTTTTTTTAAATAATTGCTTGACGCATCGTGATTTACTGTATTGATAAATATATGATTTAAATTAAAACAATGCTGTTACTATTGTTTTATATTTTTAACGACATTTGTAGTTGACTGGAAGCTTTGTTTTTTGTTCGTTGCAATGTTTAAAAGAAAATAAATTAGAACATAATTATTTTTCCAATGCATCCTCCAAAGCTAAGGATAAATTAAAGACTTTTAATTAGGGAGGTAAAAATCGCAATAGCACAACTCTGTGAAAATAGCATAAACGTCGTGATATTTTGACTCCATGGCACGCCCTGAAACTTGCACCCGGGGCATTTATATTACCCTTTCACACAGGTCGCTTCGCATGTGTGCAAGGGGCCTCCTGCATTTCTTTTGTTGTTTGTCTGATATACCAATCTTTCTTTCAAATTTTAGAAATTTTAATTTATCGAATTTTAGCATCGAATTTATATATTGTAGTCTATAAAGTCCGTCTTTCAGGTCATGCTCATTGAATGTTTAGAATTTTCTATAATTTAGATGCATAAGGTTAGGAGGTTTATAACCAAAACAAGAACAAAAATACAGCCACGAAGATTCTAAAATTAATCCCGATAAATGAAATCGCAATCTAAATACCTTCCTCATGAAGCTTTGAAGAGCATGAATGGCATAGATTTTATGAATATTTATTTGTTTATTTAAAGAAAATTCACACTGTAGAAAACACTGCACTTGCGGTGTTGTTGACACAAAACGAACAACAGACAAAGAATATAAACTGAAAATTTAAGAAATAACATGAATTTAAATGTTGTAAATACGAAATCTTAAATAAAAACATATTATAAGGAGTTATTTAAAAGTTGCATACATTCAATTCTAAAACATCAAACAGTCCATTAAGAATTTATGCGTAGTAAGTGCTTGTTCTTAGAAAACATTAATGGACATAAAGAATATGAAGGTCTTCAGAATATTTGTTAAAATATTATAAATAATTTAAATGAAAGGGAACATTTGGCGAATATTTCGTTAAATTCGTCATAATTAATTTAAGCGAATTTAATTTCTTAATTAAATCTGCCATTAGTTTCTTATAAAATATTCCTTATTCTAAAGAAGAGGTTGTCTCTAAAAGCTCTAGTTAACACAGTGAAATGAATACAGGTAAGAATGTTTCCACAATTAATCATATGACGGGTGACTTTATGAAAAGATCGCACATGAATGACCTTGTCGGGATTTCAAAAATATCATGCAGACATGATGTAGATACATATTGAGGAAGTAATTATTTCTTTTCCAGAATGTATAATGCACAAATTTTATTTAAACTTTTTCTAGAATATTGCATTTAATTTTTGTACTATGGATCCGAAATTAAACTACAATATTCTAGATATCAGCCATCAGTAAACAATTATAAAACTTTTAGAGATAGCTCGTTAGAAAAATCTTTGTCTTTAAGTTGGCTACTAAAAAGATGAAAATGATTGATAAACATTTATATGAAATATTATCATTAAATTCAGTTTTAATATAATAAAATATTTACTTTAATATAATAAATAATTTTTTGTTGGCAGTTATCATTCTATAAGCCGGTTGTGACGTCGTTTGTCATTGTATCTGTTACTTTATAACTACTTAAATGGCAATCAAATTAAAATCTCGTTTGATGTAATCGTGGGTGTTCAATAAATTCTCTTTCTTCAATGAATAGATTGTCGTATTTAAATATCCCTTAATTTTCTTGCATTTTTCATTAATTTTGTTTACTTACTAATTTAATTAAAAACTTTTTTTCTTCTGTAAACAAAATTTTGAAGTAAAACATTTTATAATTGAAATCGGAAAGCACTTTAGCTAATTAACTTAATTAGAAAATTTAAGCTCGAAATTTTTTTCATTTCCTTTCCCTGTAGTTCTTACAACATTTATAAAGTTTCACACAGCTGAGGCTAAACTGTATAATTACATTATAGCGCAGGATTAAAATAATTTTCTATTAAATAACATTAAAATATTAAGAAGAAAATACCAATATAAAAATTCTAGCTTTACGAACACGGTGTTGCCCGTGGCATAATGATATCTCCTCGGTTGATACTGGTGTATTTCATTTAGGTCATTTTCTACACTGTTGAGTACAAGCATAGCCGTGTCGGATCCTTTTTTGACATATTTACAGAGGTACATGATAAACTTCACAAAATTACAATACGCGCACTACATTGCCCGTGCCATAATGACTTTAAGAAAATAAAAAGAAAGCCGAGAATGACATAAAATAAAGTTTTAGAAACGAAATGAAAACACACACACACACACACACACACGCACACACACACGCACACAGACAGCCAGACAGAACCCCAAAGACAGAAAGCAAGACTATGACAGAGAAACAGAGAGGG
>BGPR01002204.1:119095-177597 GCA_013235015.1 Araneus ventricosus | reverse complement strand
CAAAGTGCGTGCAAACTCATCTATGGTGCAGAGTCATAAGAAAGTTGTGAGTGCTGTTTCTTCAATTATTTGGGCACGTTAAATAGCATTTTCAGTTGTGAAGTAGACTCTCTGAACATTTTCAAGGTGAACGCTTAGATGAATCACTGTGGGGTGTTGCGCGTGAATCAGAAAGTTCAGTATTCTCCATACTGCTTCGTTGCTTCTGACGTATCTCCTCATTTTATAATGGTGGACTTCTTTTCTAAGCTCATTTTCTCCTCTGGTGAGTTCAAACACAACCCTGTCGGATCCTTTGTTGACATACTTACAGGCGTTCTAGATAGTCTTCACAAAATTCCAATACTCTATGTTCAAATAGATTTTGAAAATTTTTGTTAACAAAGGGCAGTACTATACAATCCAAGTATTTTCCACAGACACTTCCAATCCCCGAAAACTGATGTTTGCAGTAAATCCCCATGTTGTGAAGACCTACGACGATATAAAGAATATCCGTACTGTTCTGTTTGCGTTTCTTTCAAACAATGGCGTGGGTATCACTTTGTGCAAATTCCATCCATTATACATGGAGAACATGGATTTATTCTTCCACATGGGCCATGCTCGATCTACTTTCTTACAATGCAGAAAAAGACTTGGGTCTTCTTGTGGATTAGAGATTTTTGTACTAATAAATTCAGCCACTCTGTGAACGTGTACTAAGATTTTGAGACAAATGAGAATTTGGGCATGAGGAAGTCCTCACTTCTGCCACTCTATACTATGCATATGACACTTAACTTTTCCAAAATGACTTACTAAATAACTTTAAAATCACCAAACGATAATTATTTTGCTCTATCTATGCATCGATTATTTTTCTATTATCATTATTTCTCATGAATCGACAAAACGCGTTCGAAAAATCGCTAGACGCACAAAAAATTAAATAAAAATTCTATATTTAATTTCAAAATTTGAGCTTTAAGATGCATTGGGTCACCTTTATGGCTACCTGTTTGACAAATGTCAAGGCTATAAGTGCAATATTTTTCGTCTAAACATCGCACACACAAACACAGCCTTTTATAACTATAGATAAATATACATAATATCTCAGAGAGCTTAGTTTACAGATTGCACACAATTTTGATGTAATAAAATATCAAAACATAATGAATTAAAATATGAACTCCTCTTTCAACAATGGAAGAGAAACATGCAATTAAATATTTGTTTAAACAATGAAAACGGTGTGAATTGCATTCCAACAATGAAAAGTATTGCTATAAATTATACCAAAATATATATTTAAATTTTACTGAAATTAGAGAAAATATTGTACAACAACTTTTTTTCCTTTAGAATAAACTTTTAAATGTTTAAAATAGACTTCATTAGAACAGAAATTGTTTGTTCTTGCTTATGGGGTATCTATTTTCTCGCTACAATTATTAGAAGAAATAAAATAGAGAAATGAGTATGAAAAATCACCCAAAATACTACAAAATAATAAATAAAAAATTTTCTAGATTGAATTTTAAATTTCTGACTTCGATGTGCATTGAGTCACCATCAACGCTATCTGTATGCCAAATTTCAGGGCTGTAAGTCCAATATTTTACTTCTAAACTTCGTTGACACACACACAAGCATTGCCTTTTGTATATGGAGAGAAGCATAATCGAATATTTCTTAGTAATATTAAAAAAATTGTTTAAAAATAATATACATCCTTCATGTTTTGTCTCTCACGAGAAGAAAAAAAGTATTTCAGCTTGATGCTTGCACGACTATTGAAAAATGTTTTATCCATAGAAATCAAAGCAAATATATGTAACCAATGCAGAACTCAGTGTGCTCTGTAAATATTTTATTCTTTTTTATGTTAAAAGAAAAAAAAATATTTACCTTAGAGAACATTTTGATAGTTTTAAATGTTACTCCACTTATCGATAGAGTTTTAAAAATTCTATTACCAAAACCTAACCGTGTTTTAACCTTAACCGTGTCAAACTATGAATCCTCATTCTAAATTTTACTTTATTTACATTACATATAAAACATTTTACTTTAATATTCATCAAAATTTATAACTAAAAATCATCGAAGAAAGCACTTGATTTGCAAGAAATCTCATAAATTCAACTACATAAAAAACATGCTATATTAATTTCTTTTATTTATCACTATTTTTTTTAATATCCTTATTTGTATCCAAAGTTTAGACTCACGAAAAATTTTTCCGCGGTGGAAAAATGTTTAAGACTCCGTTTTAACATCACTGTTTCTGGCCGTCTTCGCAGTTCTTACTTCAACTAATAGTCCAGTCATTATGTGTTCAAAAGTGGTGGTTTATAACAAATTCTGGTGGAGTAGCAATTTTTTACTCTTTCTAATCTTAGTTATAGCAAAAAACATGAAAAAATTATTTGAAAATTTTCATTTCCCTTTCGGGTATTTTAATGTTTCAGCGCTCAGTAAAGGACGCAGAAAATGAAACCCGAACATTTGGATGTGCAAAATCGTTTTCATAAAACTCTTACCACTATTTTAATTTTCAACTTTCCTATATAAAATTTTTTAATAATCCTTTTTTAGCAATTTTCCTGGTCTGTAGCTTTCTTTAATTTATAGCTTAGACTTTTTTTATCTGAGCTGGTAAATGAAAGTTAGACTTGAAGCCCTCATCAGTAGAATTGTTCAGGAAAAAGTACAATAAGGCTTCGTTTTTCTCACAAATTCATGTTTCAGAGCCACGAATTAGTTGTATGGTTGTAGAGTTATAATATGTATGTATTTTAAATTCGATTAGGATGATAAAATTTCCTCAGAATCACGCATTTCAAATATTGAGAAACTATATTAAAATTTCAGGAAAAAATTCTACGGCAACTAAATGGTATCATAGAAACGATAATTGTTGGAATTTTTAGATTTTGTAAAAATAAATTTTATGGTATAATATTGTGCGAAGTTAACAAGAAAAACACCAAATTCCCTAAATTTTTAATTAATTAAAATTTTTTAAATATAGCCCCAAGTACATATTTCCCATCTTGCAAAGTATGTTTTTGCCGAATTTCGCAGTTCTAGGTTCAACTATCTTGCTTAAAGAGCGCACATATATTATCCTTTTTCAGTTAATAGAAAAACAAAAAAAGAAAATATGCAGAAGACACAGAACGAGTAAACAATAGCGATAACAATAAACCTTTTTGAACGGCCAACACAGCAGCGTCCAGTGATTGCATCAACAAAATTGTCCTACAGTTAACCTACAAATCACTATAGAATTAAAACAACAAAATTTTTCTAAAAATTAAAATAATTAAAACACATAAAAGAAAACAATTAGAAAATAAATTAGAAAATAAAAGAAAATGCAATCAAAATGGAAGAAAACTCAAATGGGCACTTTTTCGAAGACCACACGCCATCGGAGTTCTAATATGGATAAATTTTCTTTCAAGGGCAAGACTACATAGTCAAAACTACATCCTTTGTGACCTGAATTTATCCATTAACTGAAATATAGGAAATAATTCCTTTGGAAAAAGAAAAAACATAAAAAAGTCATATAAATCAATAAAAGAATAGTCCTCATAAACAAATCCAATAGATATTAGAGAATGTAAAATATTTACCCTCTGCAGAAAATAGAAGCAAGAAATGACGCCAACGAGAAACATACGAGAACAAGGAAGAAAAAAATTCTGGATGCTGACAGCTCCATCTATGTAGGAAAAAAGATCTTCAAACTTTTTAAAAAAAGTATTGATCCTTTTTCAGTAGAAGAGCTATAAAATGCTACAGATGTGTTTTAAATAAGTGTTTGACAAATCGTTACTTGCTGCATTGATCAATATTTAATTAAAATAGAAATCATGTTATTTATATTGTTTAATATTCTTAACAACTTGTCTAGGAAACTGGAAGCTTTGTTTTTTTCCTTGCAAAGTTTTAAAAAATTTTTAATCTCATCATTTTTAACATGAAGACTTCAAATTTTATAATACTTTTATTTAGAGAGGTGCATAATCACAACAACAAGAAGAACAAAAATGCATTCACGATGGTTCTGAAATTAATCCAGTTAAATGGCAACACAATTTGAATTTTGAAATACCTTCCTCAAGAAAATCAGTTAACAAAGAAATACATTAGTATAAAGCTAAGCTGCGAAATATATGATGTTTATAATGAATTTTACTTTGGGTATGTCCGGTGAAAACAAGATCTTTTATGCCGTTTTCGCAAGGCTGTGGGTTCGAAACCCGATTACATTGAAGATCCGTCGTGTATTGGACCTGCTGCGTGTTAAATCATACGTAAGGGGGCAAACGTCCTACCGTCGGTGTGGTGCGGAAGTTTTGAGAAGAGGTGGCGGCTCAAGTTCGCCCTCATCATCTGACCGAGGTTCAAAATTACAAGGTCAGTCCAAAATAGCACGTATGTTTCTTCAAAACGGGATGTTGATACAACGAAACTAAACAAATCCAAGCCGTTTTCGCCATTTGAAAGAGGGAGCGGCTAGGAGAAGTAAGCGATGTTCTTTCGGAAACAGAGTCGTTTAATCCATTCTTAAATGAAACATTAAGCAATTTTAATACAAATATAATATACGGTTTAAGAAATGCAGAAAAAAGCGCAAAATGAAAAATCTTTGCAAATCATGCATCTTTCTCAACAAGCTATTAATCTTAATAGGAGAGGCGAGCATTTAACTGAAGAATGTGAAGCAGTGCTTCAGTAAATAATGAGCTTCCTGAGACACTGTCTACAGTCCGTAGCCAAATTATTAGACCCATCTTTTTTTGAGATATACTAATGTTCAAAGGTAGTGTGAATATTATAACACATAAAATTTTTTCTTTCGTTGGAGTCTTTGCGTTTCCATGTCAAAGTGTTGTGAGGGAAAATAAAAATAGGACGATTTGACAACGCCCACTAGTTGTAAGACCGCGAATAAGTATGAAAGTGAGAGAGAGAGTCTGAGAAGTTTGTCAACTTCCTATGTGATGTGGATAAAAGAGACTGTGAACTTATGTATGAAAATCAGGCGTGAAAGAATGGATGCCCTAATCTTGATAAAAGGCGGCCCTACTACATATCCAATAAAAAAAGAGAGAAAATTACTTGGTATATCTTCATTTGTATTTTTCTTGGCTGTATTATGTGCAATAATTTAATGTATTGTAGTGCAAGATATTGTATAATATGGGATAATATTTTTATGCTTCCTAAATCCAACCAGCTCTCCATGGCCTTGGAGATGTGGGGGCCCTTCCGTGCTTTCGTTTCCGCTAAGGGCCTTACACCCATTTGGGTTGGACTGGTCGGTGTCGGTTCCTTTCCGTTCCATTGCATTTGATTACAAAATAATAATAAATATTGTTCTAACATTAAAACTTTTTATTATTCAATGCTGTTATTTCGCATCAACTCACCTAGAAACCATTTCACAAACCAAATTAATAAAAAAAGACATCTCATTTAATAAATATATTTAAAATGTGGGATGCGCGTAATAATTTGGCCAGTGACTGCAATTTTCTTCTATTTAATATCTACTCTCGCCCTCTTTCCCCGCGATTAAGACTTTGATTCTTCTTTGCAGGCTGTTCATACATGGTTGAACAGTTTCTTTTATCTGCATCTATTTTATCCGTATCACAAATTCAAAACTAAGAGTTCATCTCAAATAAGGGATGAAAAACTGCCATATAAGTTAACAGAGTCTCTCTTCCCGTTGGAATAAATGAATGGTGGTATGGATCGCAGGGCCCAACTCCAATGACGCGTCGTAATCTCATAATAGTGAGGTCGTCGCATGTACCCATCCTTAAGGAGAAAATCTTGCCTTCGTCCTCAGAGCACGTGTTTCTGTCGTGGCGGCCAGTCTTCCGGTGTTACACTGATGCTGCAGCAGGGCGTTGTTCTCTTTGGTTTATTCGTATCATAAGTGCAACTGGTATTTGTGAGATGGATAAAAGGGATGACAAGGACTCAGAATCTCGCGCTTTTTTATACGTGTGCTTGGTGATATGCAGGTGGGAGTTGCCAAAACTTCCCATTAATTTTCTGCAACACAAAGCGATGGCATAGCTCCATAAATAGACCAATCGAAATAAAAATATTTCTGTTATAATGTACACTCTGCCCTTAAATTATGATATATCGCAAGTGAAAAACCGGATTGTAGTTGCTTGTTAGAATTTCCATTCCTTTCAAAAATTCTCAGATGAAGAACGATTGAGCTTTCATTGCCGCTGCCCACGAACCCCGCCTTTTATGTGAATGGACAGCGAGACAATAGTGTAAAAGGAATTCATCATAGCATGTATCTCGCTGAATTGTTATTTCCGTCAGTTCTTCTGGCTCTCCAGCCGATAGTTGGTGAAATGTAAAAAATGCACATTTAAAGTAGGCAAATGGCCCTTGCTTCATCTTGCTTGTTTCCCACCCTTTTGTTGCTTCCATCGATTTCATGCTCATTATGTAATATTCTTCTTCCTCACACAGATCAATTGACTTTTCAGAGCTGGTGTGGAACATGCGTGTTTGAAAGAGTTATAGAGGCCGCTGTGACCTAGTGGTAAGGTTGCGTCTCCGTGGCCGGAGGGCTCCAGGTTCGAGATATTATTCTGCTGAAGATCCGTCGTGTATGGAGCCTGTTGCAGTGACATTAATTCTCACATAAAAGCCAAACGTACTCCAGGTGTCATCCTCATCTTCTAACAGCTCTTCAAGATTACGAAGTCCGTCCCAAAATAGTTCTCGTGTTGCTTCAAACCGGAACGTTCATACAACTAAACTTAATGTCAGAAATTTACAATTGGTTACTAATCCAAAAAATGTAATGTTACTTTATACTATATTATTAAAGATACCGAAAATTTGATTGTTTCAGTAGGCTTTAGAGCCACAGCACGCCACTACTCAAACATAATAAAATTTCGTTAAAATATTAAGAATATAATATGAGGCTCTGTCATCTAATCGCCAACGCTCGCTAACACCCGGAAGGATTAGTAAGCAATTCTCCCATGTTTGCTATGAAACCCTGCCCGCTTCGATCTTTACAATGAGGACATCTTGCTTTCTGATGCTTTAATTTTATTCAGCACAAAAGAAAATTGTTAGCCTTGAAGAATGTCTTTTTCTTGATTTTGTAGGCATTTAGAAGACAAAGTGAGCATTCCAATGAAAGTAACAATGAAATTATGAAAATTAAAGGAAAAAAGACTTTGAAAATATATAAAAAGAAACCTAAAAGTAAATCGGAATGACTTAAGAATTCGGTGATGTTTCATCGCCAACATCGCCATATTAGAGCAAACCTTAAAAATGATTGCTAAAAGAGAAACGGTTTCAAGATTACTACATTTGGCGAGTAACCACCCAAAGAAATTTCATTTTTTCGACTGGGCCGTATTTTTGATTCTGGCCAGCACGTTTAGCATAATGAAAATATTTTTTTATCCTTTTCTCTGAATGCTTTTCAAAACTTTCTTCAATTAGTCCCCCTCCCATTTGCACGTTTAATTCATCTCCTTTCATTGTTACAATTGTGTTTAAAAACACGGTTTAGATTCATTATTAACTCATTGAGAGAAGGACTGAAGCTTTTTCGCACTCTTTTGTTGACATTTAAAAGGGATATCACGTGATCATAAATTGCTATAAATGTTGCCAAATCCTACAACTAAATAGCGTGTTTTGGGAACAAATCAAGAGATATATTTATATAAATTCAATTTAACCACATTTCTTACCACTCTTTAATATCCCTCTGCAGGATAGAGCGAAACATTTGCCAGAACTTTTTGGTATAATAAAGCTTTAACGTTTATCTGTAGTAATCGATTGTAACTTTTAGTGTAGACCATAAGTTAAAAGATGCTTTTAAGGTATGACATAAATAAAAACCTTACTAATGACCTAAACTCAATAGCAGTGGGCTTACATGCTCCTCCTCCTTTATGTAGAAAACATAAAACGTCAAATATCTCCTGACTTATTCAAGGTAGGTTAATCGAAATCAATAAATTATCTACAAAGAATTTTTTATGACATCAAAAAGAGGTGTTGCCGTTGGAAATCATTTTTGAAATTATTGCAATTTTACCTACGTAGGTAATCCAACTAAAATTTTTAGGCACAAAATCTTGAATGAAGACATTATTTTATTTCCACTAGCAGTTTTCACATGCGACGAACAACGGCGACATAATGCTGGGCGGTTTCTTTTGATCCTGTACGTTTCTCTTAATCATACTTTTTGCACCTGTACTTTTATTAATAATACACTTTTTTCGCTCTTTGTGACTTACGACCATCCGCCTTAATAGTACATAAAATTAATTTTAAATTTTAAAATAAAATTTAAATCCATGTTGTATCTTTAGTAAGGTAGCAATAACTAAATTTTTCTATTGAGTTAAAATAATATATTTTGACATTAATAAAACATGCAATTTTTCGTAGTACAACGTTTTGAGGAAGTTATGTTTTATGTACAATTCGTTTCAATGGAAATAGATTTTAAAAATATAAATCCAACTTACAACCCAGTGTTCGAACGGAGCAAGATAGTGCGACTGTGCTAATATTACACCCAGCAACAGTTGCTTAAGGTCAACTGCATTTAGTGGACGAGATGTATAAAGGCCATATCAGACGACAGCGATGTGTGTGCAATTTCCGTCGATCTTCGGGCAATGACACTCGCCAAAGGTTTCTTATCACACCACAGGTCAGTTAGGTTGCCGGTAATCGTGGACTGTATTCAATCGGCTTAAACATTTAAACGATAGTGACGGAAAACTGTCAGCAGCAAAAATTTAAACCAATCGAGTGTGACTTTCGATGTCAGGTAATTCCCCAAGGGTGCGGCGACGTAATGACCGAAATCCTGTCTGACCGATTGTCTCAATGCATCAAGTGCTACAAACTTTTGGAGATTGGCATTGTCCCAAGGTCGATGGAAAATGTACGCAACGCCGTCGTCTGATATAGCCTTAAAAGTAATGTCCAAAGAGGCCCTCAGAAGGTAAAATCAAGAGGGGTCAAATCAAAAGGTCTGTAAGGACTTTATGTGGCTCCTTATAAACCAGTTTCACTGTGTCTTAGGAACTACTGATCGGCCATTTCGTTGCTTTTTAACAGGGTGTTCAAGAAGGTCGTTTATAAACTTTAAGCGTAGGTCAGGCATATAGAAATAAATCATTTTGTCAACAGAACATGGGGTGGTAACTTAAAGGGAGAATGCTACAGGGGGCTCTTTGCCAGTGAATTAAGTGAAAAAAAAGGATACACCAGATAAAATGGTCAACTCAGATTGAATGCAATACAATTTTACGACAGCACAAAAAAGTTACATAGAAAATAATCATTGAAAGATGTACTCATCATGTCAGATACGATATTGACAAGTACTCAATATTGTTCTAATTTTAGTATACGTACTGCCAAAGCGAGCGCAATGGCAATTAGTACATAATAACAACACCTACAAGTAAAAACAACAAACCTTTGGAGTAATTAAAATAAGTGTTCAATTCTTTTGAGGGGAGTTGAGGTTCTGAGATCGCTCAGGAGATAAGCGCGGTAGGGGGTACAATTATCCTTGCAAAACGCAGCCCATTTCCGTGCGCCTTTCGGAAAGGTTATAGAAGGGGTTGGGGGGTGGGGTAAATGACCACACAGGTTGGGAGAGTCCAAATCATGTCGCTTCCTCCCAAAAAGTCCCGGTTTTAAAGGAGCTAGAAGAAAAATGTCGCCTCGGGTTTAAAGAGTTAAAGGAACTCTTGCGCAGCAATTTTGTTACTTTTCAACATTGTGTTCAGAAAGTTCACTTATAAAATTTAAGGGTAGGTCAGGCATATAGAAATAAGTCATTTTGTGAACAGAACATGGGGTTTTAACTCAAAGGGAACACCGCTACAGGGGGCTCTTTGACAGTGAATTAAGTAAAAGAAAAGCATACAACAGATAAAATGCTCAACTCAAATTGAATGGAATAGAAATTTACAAAAATACAATAACATAAAAAATAATCATTGCAAAATTTTCTCAACATGGCAGATACGATAATGGTAATTACTAAGTATCAACAAGCTTTGCATTCATGCAACTGGGTTATTGTGCTATTGCATTCCATTAATTAATTATTATATTACGTTTTTCTATTTTCTATTTATTATATTACGTAAATCTGTATTGTACAATTTATCTGGTAAAAACTGTTATTTTACTTAATTCACTTACAAAGAGCCTCCTGGAGCGAATCCCATTTGCGTATCCGACTCCATGTTCTATTGCAATCTTCTGAATGTAACCCCATGGCTTTCTCTGCTTGCCTCTTTTATGAGGACGCGGTTGGTGGGGTGCGGTGCAGGGATCCTCTGGGCTGGATTTTGTCTGGCCTATTCTTTATTGCAGCCTTTCAATTAACATTTCTTTCAACATCTTATGTCTGTACTCTCATTTATGATGATAACTGCTTTGTCTTTATACCTGTTTGTATCGAAGTTTCATATTTTGCTTATTGGATGAGACTTACATATCCCATGTATTTACCTTACTCTGCGTCTGTCCACTGCATCTTGTCCATGATTGGTACTTGTGTGTAGAATGATTTGGCAAAGTGGGAAGGCAACTGTTGATATTAGGGACTGGAGAAATTAAATCAACCAATTTAAATCTTTACCGCTTAACTTTAGAGCCTGATAATCCTTGTGCATAGAAATATCGCATTTTTAGTCTTAAAACTAATATTTAAACACTAATTAGCTTTATAATTTTACACGAAAATTACGTAGAATTTTTAAACATCTCAAGTTTTGTATAACTTCTGAGATGAATGAAAACGACAGCTCCTTTCCAAAGAAGAAAGTAACATCATATTAGATAGCCAAAAATAATAATGAAATAGTTAAGGGTTTAAAGACCAAATTTTAACTCTTTCACATCCCATGCCTTTTGGATTCATCTGACTGAGAAAGTGTTTTAAAACTATTTCAAAATTTTATAATTAAAAATTTAAGCTTTTATAACTATTGAAAACTTTAGCAGGTTCTCGCGTCCCTGGAAAATATAATGGCAGTGTTGCTCTTCTAGATCCATCGCCGGTGACGGGACATACCTCTGTCTAAGAACTTGCTAAATGTTCCGCTCGGAATTGGGGCTATTAAACGTCGGACGCACAGCCCGAATTTGCTGTACGCAGAATCCAGGTCATTTAATGCACTCAAGGTGTCAATATAAGTCCGAAATCATTCTGTATGGTATTATTCTAGTAATGGCCGCTGTGGTTTCAAGTACCCCACGATCCGTAATCAAGCATTCATGAACCCACAGAGTGTTCTTAACAAAGACTGAACGGACGCCCCGTTAGAGTAACAAACAATTGCAGAACGCAGCGCGACGGACAGAGAAATGAAGCGCTTCCGAAAATATTATTTTTGGAATTAGGTCTGTCTGCCTATCTGTCAAATCGATGACTGAAACACTAATCACGCACGATGTATGACATTTGGTATGTGTTGTTTACACCCTTATTCAAAATGTTTTAATCAATTTCAGGCAAAAATAAGTCAGTGGGAAGTCTGAATGTCTTCCTGTCAGCGTGAATTTCAATGCAATAACTCAAAAACATAACAACCATTTCACAGGATGGATGAAATTTCTTATATGTTTTTATTACCATACTTCTAGATCTATAACAAATTTTGGAGTGCTGAAACACGTAGCCCGAACCTGCCCCATCCACTCTCAACACTGTTAAACTTGTGACAGAAGGCCAGCTATATCAAACCAGTGAAATTCTCTTCGTCAAGACAATCGTCCATCACGTCTACACTTTAAGGACTTGATTTTTTAAACATTAAGACAAAATATACACCTCTGCACATTATAACATGCAAACATATTATGAACTGATATTCTGATAAATCTACATGTCATATTTGCACTTTGGACATTGAGAAATATCCAAAAACCCAAGATATTTCGACGCCAATCCAGCAGTCCAAATCCACCGTAACGGTATTGCTCAATGATATTTTCTCGTTTGTAACGGGACCCTTAAACTGTTCTTATGAATGTACCGTATGCAGGGAAAATCTAAATTCGTCAAAAAGTAACACATTGACACTTAGCGTTAGTGTTCAATTAACATGTTTTATGCATTCCACCTGCGGCGTAGCTGCAACCTTTGCAGCCCGGGGCGGACATGCAAAGTGCCGCCCTTCCTTTTCGAGTTACATTGGTCACATAAATATCAAAATAAGAAATAAATTCAAGGGAAAATGCCTTTTTCAACGTAACACAGAAAATTACAACGCAACTTTTTTCTTGCTTTTTCATCTGCAAAATCGTTGTTAATATCATTAAAATCTATTTCACTAGCTTATTTACGTACAATAAATAATGTTTCAAGATTCCGTAACCGCAAATTGTTAATCGATAATGTCAGATAATTTTCAGTTTGTTTAAATGTTGAATACTATAAAACAAAGTTTCATTATTTTCAACCACTATGAACAAAAAGTGCACCCACAAGACCATCTCCGGGAATCCGCGGCAAATAACTTTTGATGCTCTTATTTAGAGATTTAGGCTTTCTTTTGGCACACAAAAATTTTATTTTGGAAAGGCTTCGAAGTGCAACTAAATCCTTAGTGTTTCTTAAAGTTATTTAAAAATTGAAAAAAAATTCTTACAAATATTAATTGTCTTACACTTACACAAAATTTTACCAAGAAAGAATTAAATTTGTGTGTTATTCTCCCATGAATAAGTTCCAATACAAGGAAACAGAAGTGAAAAGGCGTTTTCTCAACTGATTGTATACTTGAAAACAGCTATTTTGAAAAAGGTGCCATCATACATATATTCGCAAGCATTAATTTCTAAATTGTAACATCTGTATTAATTTTCTGGCTGCGAAAATGCTAAAAATTAACTTAAAGTGGGATATTACAACTACTTAATTACATAGTTTAGTATAGTTGATCGTCTTAAAAATATTTTAAAAATTTGCATTTTGTCCAATTTTTCATGCAAACACCCCACTGTGCGTCTCTACAAGCTTTTCAGCACATGGCGAGCTTGGAATATGCCACCCTTTCTTTTAATTTTCGGACGGCACATAAAAAACTGAACAATGTTTTTAGTAACGTAATAAGTCGTTTGTGGCTCCTTCTATATTCGCAGATACGTTGAGAAATCACGCATCTACCAACATCCTTTCTTTCATCTATCAGCAATCTACCAACGAAAACCGAAAAATAGGAATTAATTACTTCATTTTTTTTCTATGAGCGATGAGTTTTCTATCGAACAAGCGCTGCTGCTATTCTTAGTTATAAAAAGAGCACCTGCACATCTGATTTTGCCACCCCTTTTAATGCCTTGGCCTAGATGAACCGTCCTCCTTTAGCTGCGCCACGGGTTTCAAATTTAAATGTTTTGAGCCCAAGAACGCTTGATCAACAAACTGGTTTGAATGCATTCGTTAGCAAACGGGGGCATTATTTCATCTTTGGCAAGGGGGTAAGTTTAACATCTTCAGAAGTGTGCAGAAGTTTGTGTATATTCATAAACACACACAAACATTCAAAATTCATAATTTGGATATATGCGAATATTATTCTGACATCGATTCCCTAACCCGAAAAGCTCGCGAGAATATATAGTGATAGCAACTGCATTAATTAGTTTCTTTTGAATCCACACAAATTTTTTGAAGATTAGCTTTTCTTGAAATGCCAACGCTTTATGCCCCGCAATCCCAGATTCAAGGTGTTAACTTATAAATTGCGAATTTCAAGGTGCAGTCTCGGAAAAAAAGGATCCACCTAGCATTATTCCGCCGCTAATCATTACTTCTTCGAACTAAAGATACCGTTTTACTGGAAATAACGTATACTAATAGATTCCTTGTCTAAAAATTTCAAAAGGGGTCGTCTACATATTTATAATTGCTTTCACTTTAAAAGTTCCAATGGAAACACACATTTTTATCAACGGATTTCAAACCTGCATGGAAATTTATGCTCGGAGACCAAATTTCATTATCCAAGCTCAATGAGTTTTGAAATTATAATTAAAAAAATTTTGAGTCCTTAATGCTGAAGTAAAATTTCGAATTTTTATTGATATCTTGAGAAATATATAACTATTGACCTAGAATTTTTTGTATGTATTAGTATGAATTATTCTGCACAGTTACATTTTAACTTTTTATTTTAAAGTAATTTTTAGCACATGAAATATTTTATCAAAATTGATATTAAATTTTTTTGTAATAGTAACACTTATATATTTTAACAGTAATCGAAGCAGATTTACCCTATGAACATGTTAGTTCCAACAAGGAGTAAAAGGCAACAAGCATCTGTGCATATTTCAATCGCTAGCTCCCCCTTGGGACCCCCCTGCTATAACAGACTTAGATTTGTAGTTTCATTCCCTATTCTCTTGTTATCTGACATTCTTGAAAATAGGGTGTCGTTTTCCAAGATAGATAAATCGGGATTTTACTGTACCGCCTTTTTAAAGAGCTAAACTTATCGTTATAGACAGGTGTTTCTAAAAAGTGATTATCGTTGCACACTGGTAGAATATCATTAAGTAAATAGCAATTCCATCGGGATCAAAGAAAATATCGTTATACAATGTTTCATTGTATCAGTCACTCCACCTCATTTGAAATGGGAGCTGGCCAGTCAGTAAAGGCAGATTTGGAGGAAGAGACTTGGTTTGCGTTGAGGAGGAGGCTTGAAGTGAACTTTAGCACGTCGGTCACTGAGAGGATTAGAGAGATACTTGCGTGGCACTCCGTATTAAAAGAATGTGTTGCACAGTGAATTTCCACCAAGCAATTTGCATGTATTTGAACGACCGGCTTAGCACCAAAAGACACAACGAGTTATGAGCCAGAGCTAATAAACGATTGCAGCGCCTCTTTACAAGAGTCATAGAATCTCCCAGCACTTAAGCTCAGCCTCATCCTGTAAAAGCTTCAATTAAAAAATGGTGCTAGTCAATGTCGCTAAGATTTATAAATTGTCATCCGATTTTCTGCATGTTCTGTTAGGTGAGCAGTGTAGCAAAATTCCTTTAGTTGCTAGGTAAAATTAATTTCTCGTATACAATGAGGATTTATTGTAATTATCTAAAAATTTGAATTCAGTCTTTTCTCAGTCTTTTCCTACGTTTCATTTAAAGATCGACAGCTCTTAACGTAAAATTCAGTTTTATTTTTGACAGATTTAGATATCAAATGTAAAATAAAATAAATTAATGATTAAATTTACACGATGAAGAATGTTGGGGGGGGGGGGGAATAAACGTTTTTTTAAATCATTAAAAATTTTAGAAAATGACAGTTTCAAAACAACCTGCTTAATTTTTGTGCGATTTCTTTTGATTTTTTAACACATTAGTATTATTTCAATCGCTTGTAATATTTCATTCCTTAGCTGTAAAGGAATGCAAATGACTTTTGTTGTTTACCCGATAACAACTCCTTTCCAAAGCTAGAACTATAATAAAATCGTATTCTTTACTTTGTAGGACATAAATCTTAAAATTTTACATTTAAATATTAACCTTTAATGAATAAACATTTTATTAATAAGGTTAATCGCCGTTTGAAGCTCTTAATCTCGGCAAATATACTGTGAAATAGCGCATTGACCAACATTTTTTTTCACATATCGGCAGTTTACAGACAAAACACGAATTAAATTCATTAGCCATTTTTTTTACATTGATTGAGCTAGCTTTGCTGCTCTTCTTAGTTATACAATTGTTTCCCTGCATATCTGATATTGCCGCCCGCGAAGGAACGAACCCCTTCGCTCCCATCTCGCTACTCCAGTGACTGCCAACGCCTCATGACAGAAATGTTAAAAAGAATACCCGGATGTTACGACAATGGAGGAGTGCGAGGTATTTGACTAAATAGGTAACTAGATAGACAGATTAGATAGGTTTGTCGCGGTCTATTCGGAAGAAATTACGATTCAAGAAAGTGTAGAAAAAGTGCTTCAGACATATTCTGACTTGATCAAAGATCCTGAATTAGGTGACGTGGACGACAGAGTGATAGCTGACGATGGTTTCAGAGCACTAGAGGGAACCGAAGTTAAGAGTTTGTTCTGACTTTCAACAACCTCCTGCAGTATTTAAATGCTCCCCCTTTTTTAAAATGAAAACTTAAAGTGACTATTTTACCAGTTGCGGCCTACTTTATAGTGCACATTAATACTTTTACTTTTATAGCAACACAGAACCTACATTATTTGTGTTGTTATGTTAGGTTGTCCTAAGATTATTAACACTGTAGTGAGTCAGCTCCGGCTGTCGTGCTTCTAATTAAAAGAAGACTTTTGAATGAGTAATTCATATGATATAAACTATCAGTAAATATGCAGGGGGAGCAGAAAGTCTTGCCCTGGTTATAAAAATTAGATACGCGAAAGATATTATGACTAGACATATTTTTGTTTGGATACATTCCATGCACTATTATACAGTTTTTAATAAAACCACGTATTTCAGTAGATATCAAAGCCTGTCCCCTTGGAAGTTCGGACAATATAAAAGCAGTATTCTGTTCCTCGCCTAGTGTTCTTTATCAAGTCGTAATTAACGGTATATACAGCATCTTTCATCTTAAAATCTATTTCTTCGTCAGTGCAAATATATATGTGCAAAAGACTCTTTCCTTCATGTAGGCCTCAAAAGCAAAAATAATCAAAAGGAGTAATATCTGGAGAGCATGGAGGCCATTGTGTTGGTCTATACCTTCCAATTCACCGTACCGAAACTTTTTGTCTAGAAAATCACGAACATTTGATTTTGTAGGTCTCCTATGATATGGATGCTGAAAGTTCAACAGTTGCTTCGCTCAGACTAAGTCTGCCACTTTCGGAATGATCAGAAACGCTGCTTGTTTATGTAAACTTTTCATGCCAAACTTTATTGCTTTGCTAAAAATTGCTGATGTAAACATCACGAGGGTTGGAAAAGCGCGGAGAAACCAAATGGGTGATTTCGTTTCGTGAAACGAAAGCACAAATTTTACTTTCTCCTTCTTTGAAACCATTTCGTGCAAAAATGAAGACCTCCTTAAAAATTGTCCATGATTTACACTTGACGTTGATGGATCGCCATCTATTGCACAAAAAATAAACCTGTGATGAAAGGGAAAAAGTGAACTGTAGAATGTAATAATAATTACAGTATTATATTCAACGGTTAGTTTGTAATAAATTATTATAATCAGGGCAAAACCTTATGCCTACCCTGTATATTGTTGTACATACTCTAATCCCAAAAGTCAAATTTTAACATTAACCCTTCTAGCGTCAAGCCCGAGATATCTGCGTAAACTTTTTTCCTCTCATAACGGCAGACCCGAGACTGTCTCGGGTAAGAAAAGTTCCATATAAGTATCAGACCCGAGATTTTCCTTCTACGAGTTTTTCTCTTCCCCCCAGGTGTCACGCGGCGACATAATGAGAGGGAGTGTCTGTGGTCCGGGGAGGATCAGTTTGAATGGATCTGGTCTTTTAAGTCGAATTGCGTTTAGCAGCATAAAATCAGGGCCAGAAGTCTCCTGCGTAAAATTCGCAAATCATTCTAAATCCTTTTTTAGATTTAGAGAGAAAATGTGTATCCAAAATGAGTGTCAATTAACGGGCATAAAATGAAATGTCTATAAACCTTGAATATGCACATATACGTATTTTTATTAGCCTCTAGCTAAAGAAATTTTTTAAATTTAAAACACAAATAAAAGGAATATAAAATAAAAAAATTAAAAATTTGACAATTTTCCCTTTTAAAGATTACTTTAATTTAAGAACATACGAATTCAAATTGCTTTTGAAGCTTAATTTTTGAATATAAATAGTATACATTTATACAAGATTTGCTTAACATATGAGTACGTTTATACCTTTTAATAAAAACTTTTTATTTGCTTTCATTTATTAGTGTATTTAAAAAGGATAATGGACAAAATCTATGCAATCAACTTGTTGAACTGTTTCGTTCTGAAAAGATTAACATTGATAATATAAAATCGTATATTTTCTTAACGTAATAATTTCTTTTAATTGGGAACTTTAGTTTTATTAGGCATTGCATAAGATTCTTATTTGGCTTTTTTCCGGAATTGTGAAATCAAATATGTTTCTTCCTTGGGTTTATGAACGCGAACAAAAGTACAGTTAAAATTAATTGAATGACAACGCAGCAAGTCACTTTATCCCATATAAAAACTATAAAAGATGTACATAACCTAAAGGAGTCTATCATTTTAAGATTTCAAAAAAAGGAAATTCTTTCCCCACAGTCCCCCCCCCCCCTCCAATAGATTTCTAGATCCACCTTGGTCACAAAAACTAATTTAAGAAAATTTAACAAAAAAAATCGTAATCATGCAAATAAACTCCGTAAATCGTTATCTCCAAATCCGAATCGCGTGAGATTCCTTATTTAAAAAATTGTTTCTCTAAATGTGGAAGAATCAAAATTATAACATGGTATTACTAATTTTGATTATTGTTTTAAACACACGATTTCAAGTATTACAATACATTTGCAATGCGCTGAATGAACAATATATATTTCTTTTTGTTTCAAGAATTAAATTTGATTAATAATTTCATAGTTCAACGTGATAAAGATATTTTTTTTAAATATGTAGTGAGGAGAAAACATTGAAACGTACATATTTAATTTGTAAGAAAAGATTCATATAAAAAATTTTAAATTTTTTCTCTTATAAGGTTCTTGTAGAAATTTCAGAAAAAATCTAAAATCTTTCAACGATTCCCATTCTAACATGTTGCATTTGAAACTGCAAGACATTCCCAACTACTTTTCAGAGAATACTCAAAGAAGGGTCTTCTGAAAAAGGATCCTGTCACAAAGAATCGAGGTCAGAAGTCATCTGTCACTGCCTGCCGATAACAGGTCTAATAGCCCCCGTACGGCGCGCAAATGACCACAAAAGGGGGTTAAAACCGTTTTGTCCAAAACCTGACAACTTGGAGAAAAACCTTCTCTTTCAGCGTGACAATTTCGTTAAACGTAGCAATCTGAAAGGCTAACGGCTGGAGGGTTAATAAAGAACATAAGTGTATCCTACAAAAAGAGCTTTGAATTCGTTTTAAATTCAAAGCATTCCAGAATTACATAATTGAATTCGATAAAATACTATGAGATTTTTATGGCTTGACATAAAAAATCGTTATCAGAAACGGCTATGAATCTAGCTCAGTTTGCCGGACTGTACTGTATTTCTGGTATCACATAAAACGAAAGCTCCATTGGAAAAACGGCGAAATCTAATTTTTTGATTTTAAAGCTTCAGTGCTTATAAAATAACTCAGGAAAACCTCATACATTCGGATGTGCATAGAAGTATTTGTAAAACTTGTACCACTATTTTAAAACCATATTCACCTATATAAATTTTCTTTTACCAGCCACAGCAACCTGTTTCAGTATTGAGAATTATATTTCTTTAATTTGTAGTTTGGACATTTATGTCTGAGCTGGTAAATGAAAGTTGGAATTGAAGTTTTTATCATTTGAAGGGTCCGGGGAGATACCGTCAGGGTTTTTTTCTTATCTGAAGGATTCAGCGCCATGGATGGATCTAGTTTAATGATATGTAATTGAAATTCAGGTAGGGCGATAAAATTCCCTCAGAATAATGCATTTTAAACATTGGAAAACGATTGAAAATTTCAGAAAAATGTAAAATTAATTCGAAAAATAATTTTTGTAATTAATAATATAACTTTTTTGGTATAATATTGTAGGAAATTATCAAGGAAAAACACCCAATTCACTGAATTTTCAATAAATTAAAAATTTAATAAAATAGCCACGAAATACACATTTCCCACCCTGCAATGTATAGTATATCATACATTGTATATAATATATCATACATTGTATATAATATATCATACATTGTATATAATATATCATACATTGTATATTTCTGATGAATTTCGTAGCTCTCGGTTCAAAGGTCTGCCATGCAGGGCGTGAACACATTCTTATTTTTCTTGAGTAGACATGTAAATATGCTACAGATGTTTTTTAAATAAGTGTTTGACACATCGTGATTTGCAGTATTGATCAATTTTTAATTAAAACAAAAGTAGTCTTATAACTTTTGTAGAATATTGTTAGCTACGTGTCTAGGTGATGGGAAGGTTTATTTTTTTCTACCTGCAATATTTGAAAAAAATTGGAACCTCATTATTTTTCCCCTCCAAAGTAAAAAATCAGCAACAAAACTTGAAAAATATGAGATTTTACATTGATTACATATTTTGAAGGTTTCTACAGAGATTTTGAAGGAAAATTAAAATTGCAGGTTTCCTTCAGGAAATGTATAGTTTATTTAAAGGTTTCGTGCAAGCTTTTAAAGACTTTTAAATTACCATTCAGGTATTTTGAATGTTTCTACATGTATTTTAAAGGAAAATAGAAACTACAGGTTTCCTTCGAGAAATGTAGAGATTTTTTAAGTTTTTAGACAGGCTTTTTTCAACAAGTTTATAGACTTCAGTTTACCACCAATGACTTAGCAGATTCTTTTAAGCAGATTTTACTTCAGGCATTTTGAAGAAAAATGAAAATTGCTTTTGATGCATGAAATATGATGTTTTTTTAAATTTTATTTCGATTTTATAAAGTTTTATATAACATGGCATCTTAATCGGATTCAAACAGCTTGCAGTAGAGCTGGATAGAGAGGTGAGGGACGGGGAGAAAACTAGGGTGTAATATATATAAAAAAGATATTTTACATATGGATATATATAAAAAATATTACAGATATCTTTTATATTTAAGACATTTAATTATACATATTCAGCAGTATATTTTATACAGCATACCTGCGAACTCCTCACTATAAGAATCAAAAAGATGGAGACCAAAATCCAGAAAAATTCGATAAAACCAAGATTTTCCCTTTTGAGTACGCAAAGCAGAAATATCGATTTTCTCTTAATCAGTTAGAAAAAATGTGTAGTTGTTAAATAAACTTAAAAGAAAATTATCATATTATGCTACTGTTTGTAGAAAAAGCAAATAATTCTACGCTATGGATAGCATAATGTTAATGCAAATATATCGTTAAATGAACAATGTCGTGCCTGAAAAATCACAAATATACATTAGGAATACATTTATATGCTTCATTTTCTAATGCAATAACAAATGTCGTGTGTTATCATGATTTGTTTTGGAATACACGTGACAAGATATGACCATAATATTTTGGAACAAGTCGCATTGCATTCTTTTGATTAAAGCTGAAAAAATATGCAAAGAAATATGTTTTTGCATATCATTTTAAAAATATGAATTTGTTTCACATTTTATAGAGATTTAAATAAAAGGGAAAGAATCTGAAAACAGGAAGATTTCGTTTCTTGGTAGAATGCAAGAAGAAAATACAAAAATCAGGTGACTGGCGGCTATATATTGAGTCATAGTTTGTTTACATGAGTCAGTATGCCTCAGGATATGATCAGCAATTTTCAGAAAATTGAATCCTCATCTTTTTATCAAAACTTGCAAATTACGTTTAAAAAAATTCCCATTTTGAAAAATAATAATAATTGATTTTTAAAATAAGCAAAAAAAAGGAAATTAAAACACTAAAAATCAGGAAGATTTCATCTTCTAGCAAAAAACAAGAAAAAAATGAAAGTTAAGAAGTCTTCTGATAATTCAAGAAGACTTGGCAGATATGATATGGCAATGAAATATATTTTAAGTTACATGTTTTCATCAAAATAACTTAGTAAGATTTATTTACAACACTAACTAAATGATGTTGTGATTCATGTATTCTATAGTTGATGTTTAATAAATAAAATGAATAACTAATTTTGAGAATAGTAATAAAGGATGCAAAACAAATAATTCCCTTAATTAGTAGCACACAAATACCATAATAGTTCCTTTTCCATTTTATAAAGTTTGAGTGATTTCATAAATCTAGTCATTCATGATGCGTACATATGTATGTTAATAAAAAATATTATGAAAATTTGATACATTCGTTAATCGATATCAACTTTTTTACATTAGTGTAATAGTTCACATATTTTGCTAATTCTTAAATAAATTGTTTCGAGGATTTGACATATACAGTTGACTCTTGATATCTCGAAGTTAACGGGACCCAGAAAAATATTCAAGAATTCATCTCTATCTCGAAATGGTATAATCATTGTTAATAATAATTTGTTAATAATATCAATTGGTCTTATAGCCAAAACATCATCAGATTCCAAATTTTCACATAACAAAATATTTCTGCATATGAAACTTATATCATTATCAGACTTCTTCATTTTTTTGTGGAAAATATTTCACCAATTTAAAATACCTCTTCAATATATACAATTACATAATTTAAAACGAAGCAAATATTTTGTCCTTTACCCAACATAAAATCTGCTTTACCAATTTTTTGACTATACCTTATAGTGCTAAATAATTTATAGCAATATAGCATTATTTCATAAGATGCCACCCTCGATAGGCTTTTTTGGTTATTCATGGGCATGAGCTTTAAAATTTCGACTTCATGACTTCTGAAGCTCAAGTAACACACAATTATTTATTTTGGGATTTCTTATGGTAGAGTGACGCTTCTGCTGCATGTTTTGAATATAAGCTTGAAATCTGCTATTTTTAACATTTTCTTGCAGAATCAACAATTTTAAAATATTCTGCATTACACACGAAGACAATATTTGGCTTGCTTCGCCTCTGGTACCGTGATAAAATTGCTTGAGTTGCCGTAGAGTAGCTTCATATATAAAACAGGAGTGTGCCCACAGTGGACCCAAAGATTTTACAGCTTGTGGTAAATGAAGAAGCAAATGGATGCCGTTTGTTTGAAATTTGTTCTTGAATACCCTAAATGTCTTTTACGCCATAGTTAAATATTTGCAATTCAAATTCTGCTTCTTCTAAATCATTAGCTGTTACTTCATTGCCCAACAACAATGATATTCTGTGTACTAGTAATGATATACACAATCTTGCTAATCAAATTTTTCCAGATTATCGGTGAAACAAAAAGGAAAGTTCGAAATTCTGAGGCTTTCGAAAATAGAATTTCATTTGTTCAGCGGAAATCTTGGGAAAATTTTATGTTCAAAGTAAGGTAAAATTAAGAATTCTCAAGAATTTTTGATTGACTGAACAATCATTTGATGATGTCTGGACAAAAAGGGGCATGATTTGTTTTACTACGCCCAATAGGGCAGCATGCATATAATCAGGGACAAAACTTTGAACTAAATCAAAATCTGGATATAATTTCATTAGTTCTGTTGGCCCTTTCACACCATGCATTGCTTTTCCTGTCAAAGAAGCTTCTTCAACAAAACACACACATTTATCAAAAGAACGAATTTCAGGGAGTGGTTGTTGTAGTGGATAAATACGGGGGAACACTTTGCCTTTCTCGTCTCGTTCTCCAGAGTGCTGACAAAATCCCCAACCATATTTTAAATTGTATAAAATTCTGAATAGCTGCTCGAGACGGTGCGAGACGTTATGGGGGAAACTTTAGTAACAGTTTCTTTACTATTTGTAACATCAAAACATTTCAATCCAGACTGAGATAAATTTGACAACTCTGTTACAAAGGGCTTTATAAAAACATTCATGTTCGGTTTATGAGGTTCAAACAATAAATCACACAATAAAATATGGTATTTTCTTTCATCCGGTGGCAGTTCATTTATCACGCACTGAATAGGCCATGTATGATAATTTGATTTTCTATACATTGGAAATCCATCAATGTTAAACTGCAAAGAAATGTTATCACTATACTTAAGATTTTTATTTTTTGCGTATTCTTCACCATCTAGAATGTCTCTGCATGAAGCTATTGTTGGTCATTTGCGGTTAGAAGGAAATGATTTAAAAAGCTCATCTCGTAATCAATGGAAAAATAGCAGTTGAAGCAACAGGATTGATTTTCTGAATTAAGTATAAATCTTTTTAATGATTAAGATAAAGGTGATATCTTAAATTCATTACAATTGATTAATTTCCGACCACATTTTTTGTACACTTCTTGTGTAATGCAGAAAAAGTTATTGAAAAATAATTACTTTCTAAATGTATTACAAAAGTGATTGACTAAAATGTTGACATAAAATGCAGATCAATACTTTTTACATGTCATTAGTAATGTAGTTTGTAATACGATTAAGAAAGCTGGTTTGTTTATAAGGAATGAGAAAGTAAAGTCGGATGCAAAAAGAACGTGGTTAAATGTCTATCGCAATTTGAAGTTAAAATTACTTTGTTAATTAAAGCAGGAATATAAAATTACGCATAAGAGTTACATTTAAAATTATATTTCCGGCGAACAAGCTGGTCGCCGAAGGCGGCTAGTTTTGAATAAAAGCATGCAGGTAAGATGCAGGGTTTTTTTTCCATCTGAAAAAAATCAGCAAAAAGCCTTCAGGAAAATTGCAGGTATTTCGGACAAAACTATGCAGAGAAGATTCAGGATTTTTTCCCCGAAATATCTGCAGTTTTCCTGAAGATTTTTTGTTGACATTTTCTTGGGCTAGACCCTTCAAAATTTAAGATAAATCAAACACTTTTTATTAGGGAGGTGCATAACCAAAACAACAACAAGAACAAAAATATAGGCACGAGGATCCTAAAATTAATCCAGATGCATACAATCACAATCTAAATACCTTCATCATGAAGATTTCAAGAGCACCAATGGCATAAATTTGATAAATATTTATTTCTTTATTTAAAGAAAATGTACATTAGAAGGAAAACTAGTTGCGGTGTTGCGTGACACAAAACAAAAAAACAAAGAAAAAAACTGAAAACACTGAAAAATTAAAAGACATAACATGAATTTAAATGTTGTAAACACTAAATCTTAAAAAAAGCATTGAAAAGAGTAATTTAAAAGTTTCCTGCACTAAATTTTAAAATATCAAAAAATCCAGTAAGAATTTATACGTAGTAAATGCTTGTCTTTAAAAAACATTAAAGGCCATGTAAAAAACATAAATGTCTAAGAATAGTTGCTAAAAACATTATTAAAGAAGTTAAATAAAGGGGAAATTATGAATTTAATGAAAAATTTGACGAATTTCGCATTAAATGCGTCATTTTTTCTTGAGTGTCTTGGGTTGCATGGAGGGGGAGGAGACTTGAAGTGAACTTGAGCACGCCGGACACAGAATGGATTCGAGTCATGCTTGCGTGGGACTATTGTCAGTGTCCCGATTACATGAAGGGCCTGAACAATGAAATGCCACCACGCCATTTACATGGTTTAGAATGATCAGCGTAACACTAAGAAACACCAAGAGTTCTGAACCAGAGCTGATAAACGATTGCAGCGCCACTCTAAAGGAATCATGGAATCTTCCCGCAATTAAAATTCAGCTTCTTTTTGTGAAAGTTTCAACCAAAAATGACAGCCAATGTCTTTAAGATTTATATATTGTCTTACGAGTTGCTGCATATTCTGTTAAGAGAGTAGTGTTGAAAATAATGTGCAGGTTTCTGTCAAATTTTGGAGACAATCCGTCCATGGGAATTTTGTCTGTGTTCATGAGAATACGATTGCTGATAGAGCTAGATGTTAAAATTTGATACACCCTTTTCTGTTATTAAACTGCGAATATAGATTCGTGTGATATTGGGATCAAATCCGTCAACGCGTCGACTGTTTGTCAGTCTGTATATTCGAAGGCATGATAACACGATAACTACGAAACGAAGTGACTTAGATAAATGAAAATTGGCATTTGGGCATCTAACCCTAATTGTAGATAACGAATGAAAGTATTTACCCAAGCGGTTGAAAAAAGGCGTACAAATTACGTATTAGCAGCTTTTTTGCATTATACTGTGACGAAATAAACGCGTTATATTGTTTATTGTCGCCCCTTGCCATGTTTCACTACAACTTGTATTTTTGCCCTTTCGTGTTCCAGTAGTTCAACGAGGGCAATATAAATAGTCTGAGTACTCGTGGTTCGCACTCTTTAAGAGTGGGAGGGTCGGGGTTGACATCTTCGTTAGGGAGTTTCCGAGAAAATCTAGAGAGACCAATCCTATCTTTTTTTTTTAACCTTCAGGAGGATGAGTTATAACACTTAAATTTTAACACAAAGTTCGCAGCAAGATTTTTTGAAAAGTGTAGTTATTAGAGAAGCACAGGCTTTCTGAAATAGATGTTGCATATCCTGTCATTGTTTACTCCAAATGTTTATTTCAAATAAAGGTTAGGTTGCTGAATTACGCAACCCGCACTAAAGAACTCATCTGCACATCTTAATTTGGCTTCGTTCCATATTATTTTCAAAAAGTAACATTTTTCCGCAGTATTATCTTTCGCCTTAGAATCTTTGTAACATCTACAGATAATGCTTGATGAATGATGAGCTCTTTCGAGCCTACTTTTCACTGTTTCGTTAATATCTATTCAGAGTTGTGCTCCTGTGACGTTAAATTACTCTCTTTTTTTCTTGAATTTCATAATTTAATGTTCAGGTGCAATATGAAGTTCGTGGACACAAATTTTCTTAACTTGGTTCAGTGATTTTACCAAAAGGCAAGTGACATTATTTTTTACAACCTTAATCTTGGATTGTAAAAATGTAGTTTTTATTTCCTTTCAATATAATTTTAATGTTATTTATATGAATAGATAAACAATTAACAAAAATTATATTGGTATTTAGCTGAGTTTGAAATATATTGAACTTATAATCAGTTTTGTTTTCAGTATGCCTATCGGTTTACAACAATCGAAAAAGTATCTGCTAGGAGAAATAAGCGATGCTCTTTGGCGAAGTGTGTAATTCAGTGATTTCTTAAATGAATAATTTAGCAATGATAATAGAAATATTATATACTTATTAAGAAATGCAAGAAAAAAGCGCAAAAAGTAAAACTGTAATAAATCATATATCTTTCTCGGCAAGCTATAAATCTTAACAGCAAAAGCGTGCATTTAACTGAAGAATTTGAAGCAGTGTTTCAGTATCTAATTCGCTTTTGGAGACGCAGACTATACCCAGATAGCACGTAAGTTTCCTGCAAGTTTGATTTTGACTTGATATTTCCTTGTCATGGCAAAATTTGACGCGTCAAACTTGAAACGAACTTGTAGCAAGTTCGCTGTGACAACTTGCGCCACCCTCGCTTGCAACGCATTTGCTGCAAGTTCAATGTGACAAAATAGCGCCACCTCCCTTGCAAATCAAACTTGCAGCAAATTTGCAAAACAAGCGTGATCCAAAGATAGCACAAAGAGATAACTATACTTTGATATGTTTAAAAAAAAACATCCGATTTTAATAGCATCTCCTAGACCGTCCTTCTTTTTATTAATTCAATAAATCAATGATAATTTGTAAAAAAAAACTAACGATAATTTTTTGAAACATTTCCATCTTTTTAATAAATATATCACTCCTTTAAAGAAATATATCGCCTTTTTTCTTAATAGTTTGAAATTTTTCGTTTATAAACAAAATTAAACCGAAAAAACGATCAATGTTTGTTGAAAAATAAACTATACATTTTCCCATTTTAAAGTAATTCTTTGAACTCTAATTTCATAATTTATTTTACTAACAAAACGTGTTAATAGCGAAAATCGCTCTTCTTTGACTTCAAATTATTCGAACTCAAAAAATTAATAGAAACCAAGAGAATAGTTTAAAACCGTATGAGATCAGAATGGAACGATATATTAGCGAAATCTATCTTCTCTTCTCAGAGTTTAACTAGCCCAGTGGTTACCGCGTCAGCTTCCGAACCAGGAGGTCGCGAGTTCTATCCTCGGTTGTGTTCGTGCTCGGTTTTTGCTGTAATTTGCAATGAGTTTGCAATGCAAGCTTACTGCAAGTTCGTCCTGTGGTGACTTCGAGGCTTGCGTTAACTTGCTGCAAGCTTGTTTCACACTTGCACACTTGTCGAGACAAATTTGCAGAAAGCTTGCAGACTTGCGGTGCAAGTCTGCTGCAAATTTGCTGCAAACTAAAATTGCTATCTGGGTAGTCCCTACCCAAATAGGTAAATTTAGAATTATTTTTTTTTGCAATACACCATTATTTAAAGGTAACGTGAATATTGTAACACTAATTTTTTTACAATGATTGGACACTTTGGGTTGGTATGCCAATGCTTTGTGAGGGAAAACATTAATAGGAAGTATAATTTATAGTAGCCGAGGTCGTGCATTTAACCGAAGAATATGAAGCTATGGTTCGATAAGAAATTCCGTTTCTGAGACGCAGTCTACAGTCCCTAGCCAAATTATAAGACGACTTTTTCTGCAATGCACCATTATTTAATAATAATTTCGTGAATATTATAACATAAATACTTTTACTTAGTTTGAAGCCCTTGCGTTGCTATGCAATGCTTTGTGAGAGAAAACAATAACGGAATGTTTTGATAGCTCCCACCGCTCACATGATCTCGAACATGCGTGAAAGCGAGTAAGAGTCTGAGAAATTTATCAAATTGCATATTAGGATGCGGTCAAAAGAGATACAGATAAAATAGGCTCTACGCTTATGTGTGATCACCATGCCAAGAAGAATCGAGGCCCTAATCGTGGTGAGAGACGCCCCGACTAGATATTCAATGAAAAAAGAGAGAAAATTATTTATTATCACTTCGTTTGTATTTGTTGATAAAAAATAAATATTGCTCTAACAATATAGTGTTTTATTATCGAATGCTGTTATTTCGTAGCAATGTACTTACGCGTCATTTCGCGAACAAAAATAATTAAAAGACATTTTATTTAATAAAAATATATAATATTCCTGGTGCGCGTAATAATATGACCAGTGACAGTAATTTCTTTTCTTTTTAAAGTATATACTCTTGCCGCCTTTCGCCGCGGTTAAAGCCTTGGTTCTTCTAAACAGGCTGTTCATACATGATTTCACAGTTTCTTTTAGCTTTGTGTCTTTTCTTCGTATTAAAATTCTCACTAAAAGGGCATCTCAAAGAAGGCGATGAGAAACTGCCGTATAAGTAAACAGGTTCTCTCTTCCAGATAGGATACATAAATGGTGGTGTGGCTCGTCATGGCCTGTCTCCGATGACGAGTCGTACCCCTATAATAGTGGGGTCGTCGCATGTGCCTCAGAGCCCATTTTTCTGTCGAGGCTGTCTATCTTCCAGTATTACCCGGATACTGAAGCAGGGTGAGGTTCTCTTTGGATTATTCGCATCATAAGTACGACTGGCTTTTGCGATATGGATAAAAGAGATGATTCGGTCTCAGACTCTCGCGCCCTTTCATACGTATACGTGCCGGTGGGTGGTGCATAAACGTCTCATTAATTTTCTCCCGTCAGAAAGTATTGACTTAGCAACATAAATAGACCAACCAAGATAAAAATAATTCTGTTATAATATACACACTGCCTTTAAATTATGGTATATCGCAAGAGAAAAAACGGGTCAGGGACTATAGTTGCGTCTTAGAATTTTCTTCCCCCTCGAAAATTCTCAGATGACGAACTATTACGTTTTCATTATCGCTGCCTATGAGAATTGAGAGCAGGCGATAGGGTGAAATAAATACGGAAGAGAGCGCTGAATTGCTGTTTCCTTTAGTGCTTCTGGCTTTCCAGATGACCTTGGATGAGATGTCAAAAATGCACATTTGAAGTAAGCAAGTGACTCTTGGTTCATCTTGCTCGTTCCCCACCCTTTTGTTTGTGCCATACATTTAATAAAAAAATGTAATATTCTTCTTCACACGGTTCACTTGACGTTTTAGAGCTGATGTGGAACACGCGCTTTTGAGTGATTCACGGAAGCCGCTGTGGCCTAGTAGTAAGATCTCGGCCTCGCGGCCTGATGATTAGAGGTTCGGAAGTTTATTCCACTGAAGATCCGCCGTGTTTTGGAACTGTTTCAGTGAACGTTAAATCGTACGTATCGTCCAAACGTCCTGCCGCTGATGTGGTGCGGATGTTTGGAGAGGGAGGTGCCGGCTCAAGTGTCATCCTCCTCATCTGACCGGTATTCAGAATTACGAGGCCCATCCCAAAATAAATCTCTTGTTGCTTCAAACCGGGTCTTTAATAGAACTAAACTAAAAGTGAGAGATTTACAGTTGATTGTAAATCCAAAAATTTAATGTTATTTTATATTTATATTATTAGTGATACCAAAAAGTTGTTAGTTTCAGAAGGTTTTAGAGCCACAGCACACCACTGCTCAAACGTCGTAACATTTCGTTAAAGTAATAAAAATATACCAGGGGGTTCTGTCACCTGATCGCTAATACCCAGAAGGATTCGTAAAGAATCCTCCGTGGTGTACTATGCAAACCCTTCTCGCTTTTGCTCGCTACGATGAGGACATCGTGCTTTTGGATGCTTTAATTTAATTTAGCACAGAAGCAAATTGTTGGTTTTGAAGACGGTCTTTTTCTTGGTTTGGGGGAATTTAGAAGACAAAGTGAATATTCAAATGGAAGTAATAACAAAATTATGGAAATTCTAGAAAAAATGGTAAAGATTTTCAAGATATATAAAGGGAATCTTAAAAATAAACCGGAATGAATTAAGACAACGGTGATGTTTTGTCGCCAACCTCGCCATAATCGCTCCAACCTTAAAAATACTTGCTAAAAGGAAGAAAATTTCGAGATTACCCCATTTGGCGGACAACCCCCATAAGAAATTTCATTTTGGCGTCTGCACCGCATTTTAATCTGGCCAGTACGCACAGCATATTGAAAAGAATGTTTTCTACTTTTTCTTAATTCTTTTCAAAATTTTCTTCAAATGATTCATTTGCTCGTTGAATTCTTCTTCTTTTATTGTTTTGATTATATTGAACAGCGCGGTTGAAATTCATTATTAAATCATTGAAAAGAAGGCTGGAAATAAATCGCACTCTTTTGTATACGTTTAAAAGTGATATCACGTGATCCATAAATTGGTATAAAAGTTGTCAAATCGTACAATTAAATACTGTGTTTTGGATCCGCATAATAGAAATATTTATAAAGATTTTATATTGTTAATTTTGCTCATAAAACAAAACCTTATGAGTATAAAGTTCAGCATTTTAAGGTTAATGGTATGAAGATCAAGTTCATTTTAGATCACATTTTTCACCACTCTTGAATATCCCTGTGCAGGACAGAATGAAACACTTCCCAAAAATATTCGTCACAATAAAACTTTGTCGTGTATCTAGTGGTAATCGATTGTAACATTTATTGAAGTTAAGTTAAGAAGTTAAGAAAAGTTAAGTGAAGAAGTTAAGTGAAGTTAAGTTAAGAAATTAAGTGAATCATAAGTTTAGTGAAGATCATAAGATGCTTTTAAAATATCACATAAGTGAAATTCTTACAAATGACGTATGCAAAACAGTAGAGGGCTTACCTTTATAAATATGGTTACGCCTCCCTTTGTGTAGAAAATATAAAACGTAAAATATCTCCTGACTTAATCAAGTATGTTAACCGAAATTATCCCGTATTTTTCCACGAAGAATTTATTTTTGACATCGAAGCAAGGTGTAACCGTTGGAAATCAGTTTTTAAATTATTACAATTTTACCTATTTAGACAATCCCAAATGAAATTTTTAGGCACAAAATCTTTTTGTAGACATTATTTCATTTCAACAAGCTTCTATAGTTTTTATATGCGACGAAGGATGGCAAACTAATGCTGATCCTGTACATTTCTCTTAGTCAAACTTTTTGAAATGTACTTTTAGTAATAATACAACTATTATTAAATAAAATTTAATTCCATGTTCTATCTTTAGTTAGGAAGAAATAATTCAATTTTGCTATTGAGTTCAATTAATATATTTTTAACATTAATATGTAATATAATTTTCCGTAGTACGAAGTACTGAGAACGATGTGTTTTATGTATAATACATTTCAGAGGAAATATATTTGAAAAATATAAATCAAACTTACGAGCAAACGTTCGAACTGAAAAACATCGTACGGCCGAGCGAATATTACACCCAGCATAGATTGCTTAATGTCAACTGCATTTAGTGGACGAGTAGTATAAAGGCCATATCAGACGACAGCGTTATGTGTACACTTTCCATGGATCTTGGGGTGATGGCACTCGCCAAAAGTTTCTCGTCACACTATAGACCATACAGGCTGCCAATAATCGTGGACTGTATGCAATCGGCTTAAAAATGTACACCATAGTGATGGAAAACTGTCAACAGCGAAAATTCAAACCAATCGGATGTGTCTTTAACGGTGACATAGCCGAGAGTGCCGCGACTTAAAGATCGAAATCCTCTCTGACCGGTTGTCTCAATGCGTCACGTGCTACAAAATTTTGGTGAGTGGCGTTGCCCGAAGGTCGAAAGAAAGTGTACACACAACGTTGTCGTCTGATATAGCCTTAAAACTAGTGTCCAAAGTGGTCCTCAGAAGGGAAAATCAAGAGGGGTCAAATCAAGATATCTGTAAGGACTTTCTGTGACTCCATATAAACCTGTTCACTATTTATAGGAACTTTTGCTCTGCAATTCTGTTACTTTTAAACAGGGTTTTCAAAAAGTTCATTTATAAACTTTAAGGGTAGGTCAGGCATATAGAAATAAATCATTTTGGCAACAGAAGGGGGATAATAACTCAAAGGGAAACTGCCGCATTGGGCTCTTTGTCAGTGAATTAAGTAAAAGATAAGGATACACAAGATGACATATTTAACTCAGATTGAATGTGATACAAATTTACAATAGCAAAAAAAAAAATTACATAGAAAACAATCATTTAAAGATGTACTCAACTTGATAGATACGATAATGATAAGTACTCTGTATTGTTCCAATTTTAGTATATGTACTGCCGAAGAGAGTACAATGGCAAGTACTACATTACAACAACACCTGCAAGCATAAACAGCAAATCTTTGGAGTAATTAAAATAAGTATTCAAATGCTATGCCGTTTGAAGCCATGGTGGCTTTGCAAGTTGTTATTCTTATATGTTCTTGTGCTATTGTATTCCATTAACGCATTTTTATACAGGGTCATTATGAAAACAACTATGCCCATATATTACCTCCTAGTGAACATACCGTTTGTTGGAACGAACGAAATGAAATTTTGAATGCGGGTATTCATGGTGTACATGCAAGAATTATATGATAAACAATAGTCCAGCTCTCATAGTTAGGGTTACAGTGACACACTTTCGAAATTTTCCGACGGCAACAGCTATTTTCTTCATGGAAATGTGATCTTTACATTAAAACACTTATAATGGAGTTTTAACGGTATTTTTAGTGCGAAAAATGCCAGAGTTAGGCAGAGACCATGAAAAAAGAGAACATAACCAATAGTAAATAATGTATAGAAGAGCTTAGCGCCTGTTGTCAGTCTACTATATCCTGTCCTTGATTTGTAATTGTGTGTTGAATGGTTTGGCGAAGTGGGAAGGCAGCTGTTGATATCAAGGCCTGGTGACATTAAATCAACTGATTTAAATCTTAAAGGCCAAATTTAATTCTGTTATATCCTATGACATTTGGATACATCTGACAAAGAAAGTGTTTCGAAATTATTTTAAGATTTTATAATCAAAAATTTAAGATTTTATAATTAAGGAATACATAAACAGGTTCCCGCTTTCTTGGAAGATATAATGGCAGCGTTGCTCTAACGGACCCTTCGCCGATGAAGGGACATATTTCTGTCTGAAGGGTCGTCGCATATGCCGCTCGTAATAGGAGCTATTATACGTAGGCCATTAAGTTCGAATTTGTTGTAGAAGGGGGCTGGATGATTTAGTTCACATAAGCTGTGAAGGTAGTGTGGAGGTAATTCTGTATGTTAATAGTCCTGTAAGATCGTTGTTGTTTTGAATACTCCATGACGTGTAAACAAGCATTCATCAACCCACAGAGTGTTCTTAAGAAAGTATGAACGGACGTCCCGTTAGAGTAACAAACAATCGAAGAATGCAACGCGACGGAAAAAGACAGAATAATGAAGCGCTTCCGAAAAGACTATTTTTGGAATTAGGTGTGTCTGTCAATCTGTGAAATCGATAAATGAATAACGAAACGAGCAAGATGCAAGGCATTTGAAATGTGTTCTTTAGACCACAATTGCAAATTATTTAATCAAATTCAGGAGAACATTGTCAGTGGGAAGTCTGAATGTCTGTCTGTTCACGTGAATGCAGTAACTGAAAAACCCAACGAGATTAAGGAAATTTGCCATATAATTTTATTATATGCCCCATATACTCTCAACAGGGTTAAATTCGTGAGAAAAGGTCTGCTATACCAAGTTGGTGAAATTTTCTTCTTCAAGACATTCGTCCATCACGTCTACACATTAAGGACACGATTTGTCAAACATTAAGACAAAATATTTGGCCATTGCACATTAGAACTTCCAAACATATTACAAAACGATATTCTGATAAATCGACATGTCTTATTTCTGCTTTGGACACAGAGATATGTTCAAGAACCCAAAATATTACCACGCCAATCCAGCAGTCCAGCGCCATCGCAACGGTAGTGCTCAATGATATTTTATCGTTTGAAACGGGACCCTTAAACTCTCCTTATGAATGTACCATATCAGTCAAATCGCAGGGAAAATCTGAGTTCTGCCGGATGTTACACGTAGACACATGGTGCTGTTGTTAAATTAGCATGTTCTTTGCACCCATCTAATCGACAGAGGCAAACAGCTGCCATGACAGGAATACATCTGATAAATCTGCTGACGTAAAGAGCAAATTTTCCCAGACATCTGCACACGGTTTGCCTTAAAATTGATGTAATAGCGGATACCAACACCTGTCGGGGCAAGTCTGCTGCACAGTTTTTCTGTTTCTTCGACAGTTTCTGTCAAATACCTGTTGTCTTTCCGTGTTCTAACTCAGGCACAAATAGTAATGAAGCATCGGATTATGTTTCCACCCTCTTAGAATAGATGTCGTAGCCTAAATACGACATTTTACAGCATTCGCAGTTAATGGCATACTTCCATCTGCGGCCAGCTACTTTCTGATTTATCGACTATTTTGACAGTTAAGAAATCCATCCATATCTGTCATCTGAGACATTGATACTCATCTGTTACAAACTCAGGTTTATGCGCCGATTTCGTATTATACCATATCACAGCACAATTCTTTTAAGCACTCCACCGACTACTTTATCCATATTGAGGTGCTTTCAGCTTCATTTATTGGTTTGTTTTATTTTGGAACACAAGCATATGAAGCATTCATAAATGTCCTTAATTTAAGGGTTGAACTTTATAAGCGTGTACCCACCTGGACAGTATCATGGAAAGGTTTTTTGTTTATGGTGTGGATTTAAATTCTCTCGAAAAGGATTACGCTAGAGTGCTGGGTGTATGGTTGCAATAAAATGATGATCGAAATTATATACATTTAATTTACATTATTTACACTACTTATTTACATGACGAAAACTTATGCGAACAACATCGCATCGCGCGGATACAATCTGGAATTATAACAATGTTGCCAGATACAAAAGATACATTTTACATTTCAATAATAAATGAATGGCTTGACGCTAGCGCCGCCACACCATCCCCCTTCCTGGGAAAAAAATGGATCTATAATTTTTAAGACACAAAATCTCGATATTTAACAGGGAAATGGACTCGCCGACCAGTACGTGT
This sequence comes from Araneus ventricosus, assembly GCA_013235015.1. Taxonomy (NCBI): domain Eukaryota; kingdom Metazoa; phylum Arthropoda; class Arachnida; order Araneae; family Araneidae; genus Araneus; species Araneus ventricosus. The sequence goes on along the minus strand of BGPR01002204.1, from coordinate 141,835 downwards.
ATGTATAGGTGGTTTTTCAGGCAAAGGCATAGCTGATTTTTCAGGCTCCTTTGCTGAAGGAGTGGGAGATGGTGTGTCGACTCTAGGAGAGTCAAGTTTACTTTCAGAAGAGTTAACATTGTCCAACAAAAGATGAGCTGGCTTAAGTCTATCAATAGTCGCAGTCACTTTTTTGTTATCCTTGAGGATGATGAAATTTTTATTTGTTCGTGACAGAACTTTATAAGGTCCTGTATAAGGTTGTGACAAGGAAGGTTGAACAGCATCCACACGCAGAAAGACATGGGAACACACACTGAGATCTCTGTATACAAAAGTAGGTTTTGCAGAATGGTTAGATGTTGGAGTTGCTCGCAACTGCTGAATATGGGTTTTTAGTTTCTTTATGAAACCATTGTCTGCAGCCTGTGGTGGCTGTTGGACGAAAAATTGACTTGGTAGGCAAAGAAACTCTTTGCCTACCAAGTCAATTTTTCGTCCATACACCATTTCAGCAGGGGAGCACTGGAGATCTTCTTTGAAGACGGTGCGAAGACCAAGCAGAACAGCAGGCAATGCCGACACCCAATGAACGGATGTGTGGCACATGATGGCTGCTTTCAAGTTTCGGTGCCATCTCTCAATTGCGCCGTTTGCCTGTGGATGGTAGGCGGCTGTGTGTGAGAGACGTATTCCAAAGGTTTTCGCCAGGGAGTGAAATACATCACTCGTAAATTGCACACCTCTATCCGTGGAGATCCTCTGAGGGACTCCGAAGCGGGAAATCCAACCACTGTACAGAGCTTGAGCCACTGTTCCGCCCGGATATCAGTAAGTGGCATAGCCTCAGGCCATCTGGAGAACCTGTCGATGGCTGTAAGGCAATAGGAAAATCCTTGTGATGATGGAAGAGGACCTATAAGATCAATGTTGATATGAACGAATCGCTGGTTTGGCACTTTGAACTCCGCGAGCGGTGAGTGCACATGGCGAAAGATTTTCGATTTCTGACAAGCTATGCAAGATCTTGTAAAATTAACAATGTCTTGCTTCATCTTAGGCCAAACAAAACGGCTACATATGAGCCTAACTGTGGCACGCACACCAGGGTGAGCAAGATCATGTAGGTTGCGAAACACTTGATATCTATGCGTTTTTGGAATGTAAGGACGGATGACCTGAGTGGAAATATCACAATATAGCATCACATCTGTATTTGGAACTTGCAATTTTTGCAAAGTCAAGCTAGTAGGCTGCTTAAGTAAAAGATCAAGCTCCTCGTCGTCTTGTTGACTACGAGCAATATCTTCGTAAGCCAGAGGGGAAGTGGAAATACTTTCGATGCGAGAAAGAGCATCGGCTACCACGTTGTCCTTTCCACTAATATGTTTAATATCCACAGTAAATTGAGCAATGAAATTCAGATGATTTATTTGACGTGGCGACAGTTTCTCAATTTTTTGTGAAAAAGCATAAGTGATTGGCTTGTGATCAGTTAAAATAGTAAATTTAGTTCCTTCTAGCAAATAGCGAAAATATTTTATGGATGCAAAAATAGCTAGCAATTCTCGGTCATATGCGCTGTACTTTTGTTCTGCCGTGCTGAGTTTTCGGGAGAAAAAACCTAATGGTTTCCAGGAATCGCCTTCGCGTTGCTGCATACAGCCACCAATAGCTCTGTCGGATGCATCTGTCATTAGAATTATGGCTGCGTTAGAATCAGGATGTGCCAGATGAGTTGCTTCCTTAAGATCGTTAATACAATTTTGAAAAGCTTGGTCAGATTCGTCAGTCCAATTAAGTGGAGTTTTGTCGCGTTTTTTACATTTCCCCAACATTTTTTTGTAAAGGTAATTGTTTTTGAGCCGCTTGTGGTAAAAACCGACGGAAAAAATTTATCATGCCTAAAAATCGTCTCAGATCTTGAACTGTTTTGGGTTGGGGAAAATTTGAAATGGCTTCAACTTTCTCAGGTAATGGGGTAATACCATATTTATCTATCTTATGGCCAAGAAATGATAAATTTTCCACAGCAAAAACACATTTATCGCGATTTAAAACCAAACCAAATTTTCGTAGTCTGCCAAAAACTTGTTTCAAATGATCTAAATGTTCCTCCAATGAGGAAGAAGCAATTAAAAGATCATCAATGCAAACAAAACAAAAGTCAAGCCCCTGAAGTGCATTATCCATCAAGCGCTGCATTGTTTGAGCAGCATTCCGTAAACCAAAAGTCATGAAATTAAATTGAAATAAACCGAAAGGGGTTATTATAGCAGTTTTTTGCTTATCTTCTTCATGCATTGGTACTTGATGGTAAGCTCGCTTGAGATCAAGGGTTGTGAAAACAGTTTTTCCGTGCAAATATGAGGTGAAATCATGGATATGCCTAATAGGATATTTATCTGGAATGGTCTGCGCGTTTAGAGCTCTGTAGTCTCCGCATGGCCTCCACGAACCATCAGATTTCTTTACCATTACTAAAGGACTTGCCCAACAACTGGTAGAAGGACAACAGATTCCTTTATGGATTAAATTTTGAAATTCTTGTTTGGCTGCTATTAGTTTATCGGGAGCTAAACGTCGTGCTTTAGTACCTACAGGAGGACCTTTTGCCTGAATTACATGAGTAACATTATGAGGTTGAACTTTAATAGGAGATCTCTCAACATCATCAAAAATATCATTGTATTCCCGAATTAAATCGTTAAAATTTAAAGATAACTTTAAAGCAGTTATAGATGGGGTATTATCGGTAGAAATTTTACCAGTAGAAGTTAGGGTGGTTTGTTGATCTTTAAGACATTTAGATTTCAAATCAATAATTATTCCGTAATGTGTTAAGAAATCAGCGCCTAAAATAGGTCTAGAAACATCAGCTATAATAAAAGACCAAGGAAAAATTCTTCTTAAACCAATATTAAGAGACAGGTTTCGAGTTCCGTACGTATTTATTTTTGTGCCGTTTGCGGCTAGCAAATTTAACAAAGATTTTGGTTTGCAGCGTTCTGCGGATGAAGGAGGTACTACAGAAATATCAGCACCTGTATCCACTAGGAAGTTAAGACCCGATGGTCTATCGTGAATTACTAGACGGCAATTATTCTGGCCTTTAACGTCGGACGCCATCAACGTCTGGCCCTCTAGTTTTCCTGCTTGTAACTACAAGGTGGGACACACTTTTTAGCATTTTCACGAAAACGGAAGTGATACCAGCACATCTGATCCTTACGACTAGCAGAACGAGCGCGATAATTATTTCGCCGACTCATGCTTCTGGATCTCCGAAACTGCGACATTCTATCAATTTTCAGTGAAAGTTCACTTATTTGGGCTTGTAAATTTGAAATGCAGTCATTAGGAGTGCTCGTCTCCGGTACTTTCGTTTTCACATGATTAGAGCATATTTCACTACCAGACGTTACGTCTGCAATTTTATCCGCCATGATAGATAATTTATTAAGATCATCACTAGAAGTAGTTAAAATTGCTTGCATCTGTGTGGGCAAGCGTTGCAACCATAAAGATCGAAGCAGTTCATCGCCAATGCGGTTTCCGCCAAATCCTGCATCTGACGTAGAAACAGACGGGCGTTTATCACCCCAGATTCTCATCTTCAACAATTTTTTTAGTCGACAATTCTCTCAGAATCCAGAAAATAATCAAACGTTCTTAGACATTTTTTGTACGCTCATATATTTGGAGGAAAGTAATAATATCATAACCTGCGAAAAGAATTTTCGGTTTTCGACCGAAGCGACAACACGGTAGCTGATACTTTGGTAGAATCACAAGTCCCACTGAGTGGCAACGTATCCAATGCGTAAAACCATACCACAGGTTTTCTCTCAAAACTGGAGCACTTTCACAGCATTAGCGAGAAACCAATGCGAGAACTGGCCTGCATCCGATAGATCACTGGATTCTTTCATGACTTACGCGTTCTCAGAAGATTAATATTCAACTCGAGGATCACCAGATTTGGCGTTTAAATGTGTGGTTGATGTATGGTTGCAATAAAATGATGATCAAATTATATACATTTAATTTACATTTTACATACTTATTTACGATCGGTAACCTTATGCATATCGACATCCCAGACTACAATAACTGGAGTTAAACAATGTTGCCTGAATCAAGATATTTTACATTTCAATAACTAGTTGGCTGACATGGCCTTACAACCCTCACGCTCTTCTTTCAATAACCACTCTTTGATTACGATCCAGGACTTACAAGTAGTAAAACAATAATGACTCCCAGTGAGTGCAACACCCTACAAATCTAGCGCCACCTATTGGATAAAATGTTTTCTACTTCTTAACACAGTTCTCTTGTAAAAAATCATGTTTTTACAATAGATGAGTGAGGCATGTCAAAATCATGCTAATATCTGCACTATACCTGCTGATCAGTTTCCAAATAGTGTCTTACAGGAGTGATATTCACGAAGAAGAAAGAGTTTATAATATATGAGAAATTTTGTAAAAAGGCTTAATTTATATGTTCTGTATTCGACTTTAATGAATACTGTTTTTTAGAATATTGACAATAGACATAGCTCTTGGCCTTTTCCCAAATCTATATTTTATAATGAATAATCGATGATACAGTTCACTTACTGCCTACCCTTAAAGACATGAGGGTCCTTCATTAAAATTTTCATAGAATATACATTGATAAACTTACATCCTAGCGGAGACTAAATAGGATTTGAAAAATGCATAAGAAACAGGAATAAATTATGCAATAATCTGTATCATAGCAACAGGTGGAAAGCTACTTATTGGATATATGGGTTTCCTGGGGTTTCCACACGTGTTGCGTTTTTCAGATCCGACATTGCACTTATCTCTCTATTGATACATGTCTCTCCTCAGACTGCTTAGAGACGAAATTAAATGACTTCGGTTCAAATTAGATTTCTACTTGTTTTAAAATGTGTACAATTTCGTTTGATATTATCGATTTTATTTAGTATTGCAATCCCGTTTTTCAATCCGAGATTATCTTCGAAACCAGTTGGCAAAAATAATTCCCCATTCCAGCTCAGTCGATTCTACTCAGGAATTTAAGTTTGAAATCCGTACTAACCTTTTTGCTATTAAGGTTGTGCTCAATACCTCCACACATTATGAGTATAAGGTGGCATACAGATTGTGACGATTGACGGTTCTGTAATGAAGAAAAGAATGCTTGATTCATAGAATGATTAAAAGTGGGATAGTTCTATCACAGAAGAAAAATTGCAGATCCGAAAAGCCGAGGGATACATTCGAGCGGTTTAATATTTCTTTCATCAATTAAAGATTTCCCTAAAATTTCATACCACTTCTTCCATAAAGTATATAGAAAACTGCCATCATATTCTGAGAACTTTAGTAGAACTGGTGCTAAGAAGATTGAGCGCATTTCTTAATTAGAACGCTTAGTATCTTTATAACTAATGGCGATCTTTGCGCCAAATAGACTGGTGGTGAGATTTTATCTCCCACATTATCCCCTTTTAATGCAAGTAGCTGTCCGTGGAGTGGTAACACTAAGCGTCTGCGAAAAAAGACAGAAACTCGAGACAAATATTTTAATATCGAAAATCATGTGCACTGTCTTCTGGTATAAGGTAAAGGTTTTGCTGTCAGTTTCTGTTTCTCAAGAGTTAAGACCATCAGTATTTTACATTATTTTGATACTCTTAGGTGGTTGTGCATTGTTATGTAAATGGAGAGAACTGGAATTGGCTTTTAATGCAAAAATCCAAATTTACCTATGTAGAGCCTAGAATATTGAGAGAAGTTTTCATGCCTTCTTCATCTAAGGCAGTCACTTTCCAGTTAGGGTTATGACGGCGTGAAAATGTTGATTAACTGCAACTAATTTCACTTTATGAAAAGAGTAAAAAACTTCTTATGAAATTTGCAGAATACAGGAGGAAAAGGTTTAGATTCCACTTTTTTTGGATTTTGAGGTTTCAGTCCCATCTCTTTGCTCAATAGTTGTAGTGCTAGGATAACTATTTAAAAAGAGGTAGGACGGTAGAATTTGATTAGAAATATCCATTTCAAATATTGAACAGCTGGGGAAAACGATGATGATGAAGACTCAGGATATTATAATTTAAAAGTCGAATCCAGAAAGGATTGTTTTGAATAAGTTTTCAAGTTCAACTGCATGTTTAATGTTCCATAATTTTTTCAGTACCTTAGGGAAATTCTTTTAACTAATTGCATAAAAAATTCAGTTCCCTAAGGATTATTATTAGAAATTACCATAAAACTAAAATATTCAAAAATTTTATTAAAACTTTGCTTTAAAGAGAAAGATTCAAAATATGCGAAAATGTTCAACACCTTCATAGGCGGACTCTTAACAATGGGAGAAAAACTCGCAATAAAATACGTTTAGTCAAAATGAAAATTATATGAATATCATAGCAATAATTAAAATTACAGCCGAAAAATATAACTGAGAATATGCTTAAAAATTTGTCAAATTTAAACAAAAATAATTTTTCGGCAACTAAATTGGCAACCATTAACTGGTAACCGTTAACCGTTAATTAAACCGTTTTAAATTTTTAGATGGCGTAAAAATAATATCTGCGGCGTAAAAGTTTCCGAAATTATCAACGATAAATGCAATCTTAGCTTAATTCTTAATTAATTTGAATTCATATTAAAATTTCAAAATAAATAACGCCATACTTTAAGTACACATGGCAAAAAAATGTATAATGGTGCATGATTTTTGCGATATTATAGAGAATTTTTTTAACTGATTGAATAAAATATTTGCATAAAATCCTTTCCTCAATATGTTTGAACAAAGACTCTTTTCTGCAGGTCCAGCGGTCTGTCCTGCAGAGCGTAAAAACGCCTACACAAGCATACAAAAGCACATATTCTCCATTTTTATTGGTAGATATATAAATATGCTGGAGATGTTTTTTAAATAAATGTTGGACAAATGATTTGCAGTACTGCCTAAATACTTAGTTAAATTTAAAATAATGAAATTAATTTTGTTATATAAATGTCCAACAGACTAAAACATTCATTCCATTCAAAATTTTGAAAATTGGAACTATGCATTTAAGATACTATGTTCATATGAACTGTTTTGTCAATTTCGTGCAATAAACGGTCAATCTAATGTTACAAAATCGTCTTTTGTGATACAGAAAGCTGCAATTCATGGACATTTGTCATTCTAGAATTTACGCCGTGATGAGGCTCTTTGAAAGATTTACAGTTTATTTACGAGATAATTGAGTGAGTATTGCTTGAATAAATCTGCCTCAGGAGATTTACATCTGTATTCATTTTCCAGAGATAGTTTCTGCGTTAAAGGTACGTATAAAAATGAAACTTTTGGATTTGCATGTTCCTGAAATTTTTTCCTATATATTTTTTTTATTCTCTAACCAATACTGGCGATAGTCAGGTTTTTTCATTTATTTAAAGCGTGGAGTTTTGTATCCAAGACGGTAAACGTAAATAAGTGTCGAAGAATGGATCTAGGCACAAAACGTTGATGTTGCATAACAAGGATTGCGTATATAGTGACGTCAAAACGGACTTTGAACACACATAGGCAATTTCGTTTCGTGATACGAAACCACACATTTTGCCATCTCCTTTATCCACACCATTTCGTGCAAAAATGAAGTCTTTAAAAATTATCCGTGATTCACTCTTGATGTATAAGGGGCGCCATCTATTGCACAAATAATATACCTGTACTGAAAAAGAAAATGGTCAACTGTGAAATGATATCAAAATTAATTATAGTATTATATTCAATGGTGGGTTGGTAATAAATTCTTATAATCAGGGGAAGACTCTGTGCCCACCCTGTATATTTATACTGTACTTATAAAAAGCTTACAAAAAGAATTTTGAATTCCTTTACATTCAAAGCTTTTTTTAATTACGTATTATAATTAGATGCAAAATGGTATTAGATTTTCATGGATGTAACTGGTTTTACTGTATTTCTGGGTTTATATAAAACCTCAAATGAAAGCTCCAATGGAAAAAACTGCGAAATCTCAATTTCTTCTGATTTTGAGGTCGCAGTGCTCATTAAAGTACACAGGCAAAGAAAAAGAAAAATTAAAAACATTTTCTTGTGCACAGAAATATTTATTAAAGTTTTACCATTATTTTAATACCATAATTTTTTTATATATTTCTTAAACCTCCTGAAATGTTAATATTGACATCTTAATATTTCTTTAAATAAGAGTTTGGATTTCTATGTCTGAGCTGGTAAGAGAAAGATAGAGATGAAGTCTTCAGCATTTGAAGAGTCCTGGGAAAGAACGATAAGGTTCCATTTTTTTCCGGATATTGAGTTTTATAACCCACTATTTTTTAGCTGAATGGATGTAGCTATATAACATCTGTTTCAAAATGGGTTGGACGTGGAAATTCCAAAAGAATTATATGTGTCTAACGTTGGACAATTGTGGACTAAAAAGTTAAAATTAGAAAGAAATTATACAGCAACTAAATTTGCATCGAAAAAAGGTAATTTATTTTTTATTTTTAGACGACGTTAAAATAAATTGTGTGGAAAATTATTTTTCCCAAATTATAAAGGTAATACATAAATTCGCATAGTTTTAATTAATTAAAATTCCTTTTACAAATTTCAAAAAATGGTCCCGAATTGCACATTGCGCGTTTCCTAAGTAGGTCTGCACAAAATTTCTTTGTTGTATGTCGAGCCTTGGAAAGAGCAACCACAGACACATATAAATACACACACATTCGCCATTTACATTGAACAAATATGAACGTATGTAGACATATGAACAAATTTTCTAGTTGTTTTTCAAAATAAATTTTTGACAAATCACGATACTATGCATTAATTTGTTATAATAAAATTCATGGAATTAGCATTTCTATCTACGAATCTAGGTGGCTTTAAAATGCTTTTTGTTTTCTAAGAAAAAATATGACTTATAGAGCATATATAAACATATTTTAAAAATTCCTACCACTATAAGAATTAAATTCTTTTATATATAAACTTATTTTAAGAGCACATCTTTGAAGATGTTCTGAAAATTTTTGATTTTTTTTTATCTGGAGCTTGGAGTTTCATATCCGGGCTGGTAACCAAAAAATGAGAGTTGAAGTCATCAGTTGACGGACATAGTTTAATTCTTTTTCTTATTCTGAAATTTCAGCGGCATCTGATAGCTCAATGGTAGTACAGTGAAACCTCTTCCAACTGCCACCCCTCTTAACAGCCAATTTTTCGAGGCACGGATTGTTCGGCCCATAGACCTAATGTTAAAATAACCCCTAGCAACGGCCACCCAACCCCTCTGAACGGCCGCCGGGTGGGTTCGCCCATCCCATTTGACAAACGCATCGTTTAGAGATTTACTTTTTAAACTGAAAAACGAACTTGGAAAAATGTTTTTTTCCGATAAGGGTAAAAACTTAAAACAGTCACAAATTGTATCCTTTTTTCAAAAAATGTAAAAAATTATTAAATAAAGTACTATTTTCTCTTTAGATAAGTCTCAAACTTCATTTTAAATAAGAAATATGTGTGAGACTTGTTTACGTTATGTATTATAGCAATTATCTTGTAATTGTAACGAAAATCCTTCAGAGCGGCCACCCCCTCTGTGCGGCCAATTTTTCTCGGAACGGTGGGGTGGCCTCTCAGAAAGGTTTCACTGTACTCACATAATATCTGTTTCGGCCTGGCAACGACGATGAAATTGCATCTTAATTCTACATTTCAAAAATTGCGCAACTTAGGAAAACAACATTATAATTAGAAAAAGAAATTATACGGTAGCAAAATTCTTACCATAGAAAAGATAATATTTTTCAAATTATTAGTTACTGTCAAAATAATTCTTCTACTGCAATATTATTCAAACTTTGAACGAAATTTGCCAAATTCGCCTAAATTTTAATCAATTAAAACTGAATAAAAATGACGCCGAAGTACACATTCCTCTTCCAAAGTATGTTTGTATCAAATTTCTTTGTACTAGGTCAAGCGATATGCCCCGCATAACAAGCACAGACACATTCTCCATTTATATTAGTAGAGATATAAATATTCTACAACTATTTTTTAAATAAATGTTTGTCTAATCGTGGCTGGCTTTATTGCCTAAGTACTTTATTAAATAAAATAATGGATTTAATATTGCTATCTAGGTTCCAGGAAACTGTTTTTCGTTCCCTGTAAAATTTAGAATCTTGGAACCTCGTCTTTTTTCCCTGTACCCATCCTATTAAATTCCTAATTTGTCTAGGAAATCGTGATGAAATACGTTATAAATTGTGCTTTTTTCTTGTAATAAACTATCATCTGTATAATAAACAGTTTAATAAGTATGATCGTAAACGTTACATCGCGAACATTTTAAAAGAAAAAAGAAGCTTACTTTCCTGTCATTCCTCGTTACTGCTAAAACATTGTATTTTAATATCAACTCAAAAATAACTTTTTTTTACTTCAATGAAGGGGAGATGTTTATTTATGCACTGAACGCATAATTTCACCCAGGATGAATATTCAATGCTATAAAACAGCGAAGAAGTTCCACCTACTTTTCCGCTAATTCCTTTATCGCCTACAGAAAGGATCCTGTAGATTTCAATTGGTAATTTTAAGTTATACACGCCAAACATTTAAGTCTTTGGGAAGTGACTTTTTTTAAATTTTAAAGTGGTGTAAGAAAAAGTATTTTTGTTCGTTAAAATTTTAATTAATTAAAAACCTAATAAAATTGTCGAAAATCTTTTATTAGTTAGCATCCACTACCCAAGAATTAAATATGTGCCTAGTTTGCTAACTATAAGTCGAAAGGTCTGAGATATAGAGCGTTTCGAAACATTTTTGCATTATGCATGTCGGATGTCGCATTATGCAATTTATAGATAAAATCCACCATACAATCAATGTCATATTAATCGAATTAAAAAAGAAATAAAAGTGAACTTTTAACAGCTTAAGGACTTATCCCGAGTTTACTCGTCCTAAGTATCGTAGGTTACAAAATAACTTGGTCCTTAAGCGGTTAAGCATCTATGGACGGTTTTTAGTACGAAATATTAACAAACATACTTTTCAATACAGGTGTCATTCATTTACTAAAGATGTTTCTTAACGCAAGGACGCCTAAGGACCAATTTATGCGTGCTCTTTTCAAGAGTTCAAATGAAGAGTCCTTTTTGTATTTTTTAATTATTTATTTCACTAAGACGAATACGACATAAACATGTTCAGGAACACGCGTTTCACACAACAAAAAATTTAGAATAATGACATTTATATCGGCAGATTACCGATTCCATTCTTTGAAACTCACTCGTCCATGTTTCTTCAGGCTAATTTAATTGCCCATCGGATAGGGAAGGGGCATGCTAATAATTTCCCTTTTTAGGGATTACTGTGGCCCAAGTTACCACACCCAGCATAAAAAAGGGGTACGGAAGAGACCGACATGAGTACTCAGATTTTGTTGCTCTTGCGGAGTCGAAGGCAGCGGTAAGGCTAAAAAGTGGAGAAATGAGCGAGAACGCCTGCTTCTGAACTTCACATATAACTTATACTCTATGGCGCATCTTGTGTTTCGTAGTATGATGAAGAAAACCGAGTATGCGCTTTGGTCAAGCTAATTTCGACTAATTGAAACCAAAATCTGATACAGTTCCGCAGTTAGAATGTGAAGGAAACTAAACAAATTTCTTTCATCTAATGTCATGGCGTTTCAGAGTTAATGCGCTCATATGATTGCGAATAAACAGACGGACAGGCGGTTACCCAGCAGACAGATCTGGTTCAAAATATGATATAGATCTACTATTCGGATGATAAAACTGTGTTCCAAATTTTATCCATCTAGCTACTTAAGTTTTCTAATTATCATGCTGTATATACTGTGTATCACACGGACAAACACCCTCAGACAGACTGACTTCCCTTAAACGGATTTCGTAAAAATTTATTAAAAATCTACGAATTTGGTATAAAGACCACAACAAAACTTCATCCGTCTATCTGAAGCTATTTTTGTGTCATTGTGTTCACAGACACTGACCTCACACCCCTTAGCAAAGATGTGTTTTTCGGATTCTATAATCTCTAATATAAATAAAGGAGAAAGTGAGTGTTTGTGTTGGCGCTGTACGGGGCAGACCTTTGGGGCTAGCAAACAAAATAGTATCTAGGTCGATAATACATACAAATATATTGATACAAATATAATACAAACATCATGTATGTGTATCATACAAATATAATACAAACATCATGTATGTGTATCATACAAATATAATACAAACATCATGTATGTGTATCATACAAATATAATACAAACATCATGTATGTGTATCATGCAAATATAATACAAACATCATGTATGTGTATCATACAAATATAATACAAGCATAGTTATGAGGGTCGGAATGCTATCGGTAATATGCTAGGTAATAGTATCTAGGGTCGGAATACAAACATAGTTATGAGGGTCGGAATGTGCACCTCGGACCTGTTTTTTGGAATTTTTAATTAGGATTTTAATTAATTAAGAAGAAAAGAAATTTTGGCGTTTTTCTTTGATAACTTTCGAAATTATTGCAGCGTGAAAATGATTTTAAATGGCTAAAAGTTCGAAAAATATCTTTTCAATGATATCAGTTAAATTGAAAATCGAATATTTTCTCTATTTTTAATAATTTTTCTTAAAATATTTTTATTTATAATTTTCAACAATACATACTTTTTTTGCTTTAATGAAATTCAAATCGTTTCCATTGTTTAAACAAATATTTATTTGCGTGTTTCTCTTTCATTGTTGAAAGCTAATGTAATATCTTAATTATGTGTGTTTAATGCTATGTTTTAATTCTTTTTATCAGCATATTCTAAATAAGCTACCATGGTACTGAAAATAAAATGTGCCGCGTCATTTTAATGTCGAAATTAAATGATTTTATTCTAAGAGGAATAATAGATGCTGATGCCGACAATTTGTAATTGTATGTTGCAGGGCACAGTTACCTGACTACATTAGGGACGTTCATGCAGAAAACGAAGAGAAAAGATACAATGCTACTGACAGAACATCGGTTAAATGTCTGCCACAATTTGAAATTTAAAATTAATTTGTTAGAGGAACGAAGAAAATCAAATTTATGCTTTAGAGATTCAATTCAAATTGGATTCCCGGCGAATAAGCTGGTTGCCTATTACGTAGAGAGTCTAGTTTCTAATACGTAGAGATTCATCGCACTCTGGAGGTCGAATTTTTTGACGATAGCGATGCATTCTTTTTCTATGCTTCTAATGCGAGGAATTACAAATGAAAATCAGGAATTTGAACATGTCAGTTTCTACTTGCAGAAATTGCCGTTACTTCGAAAGCTGTATTCAGTCGCGTGCCCAATGACATGAGACGAAAACAATTCCTCAAATGAGCATACCATTTTCTGATGTAGGGTTCATTTTTTTGTGTACTGCGTAATTTGGATGATATTTTACTTATTTTTGGCGGGGTAATCGCATCTTTTTTTATTTTATCTTTAGAATATAGAATAGTTTATTTACATCAACGTCCCAATTTGAAGAATCCCGAGGGCTATTTTGGGATACACCTCGAAATTTTGAACTGCGATAAGATGACGAGGACGACACCTCAGCTGGCAATGTGTTAGAATTGCCAAGAGTGGTGATTTTTAATTCGTATTTTTGCATTTTCATTGAATTACATGGCTTTGAAAGCTGCGTCTGCATTTGGAAGAAATTCATAGAAATATAGAGTCAGACGGTCAGTAAATAAATAAGTGGATTCACATATAAAATAATCAATTGTTAATGCAAATAAGAACCATATAAACATTCATTCTTGTCTAAATACCACTATTTAATTTGTAACATATATATCTTAATATAAAAGAAAATTAATGTAATCTTATTTTCTTTGCTATAATTTCAGCATATTTATTTAGATCACTTTTATATTTTAGTGAGTGTTATTTCTCAGTGTATCTGAATGGTATAAGTCAGCAATTTTTATCTAAACTCCCATATGTGTCTGGCTTCAAATTATAGAAAAATTATACTATGCTTCGCCCATGCGTAGTAAAAAATCATATACTAGAAATACTCATATTTCCTCTGATATTCAAAGTATCTACATCAATTATTATACAATGCTTCGCTAACGTATTGTCCCGTATTCTGAAAGTGTCGTATGATTTAGTAGAAAACCTACATGTTATAAGCAAAAAATATGCTTAAAAATTTAGTATTTTAATAAAAAGTACCTTTATATCTCCCCAGATATGCATGCTATTTTCACCAAAATGCATATTAGTATTGCGCACAGCAATACAATATGCACAAAACCAAAGTTTGATGAAAATTCCAAATCATTATCAGCTTTCGGTGAAAAGGGAAGAGCACAAATCAATTTTCTTTCATCACTTTCAGGTCGTTCCCTTCAAGACTATGACAGGCAAAAGATGGCCCCACACAATTTTAGGAGATATCCATGACTTTTGTTATTTCAGTATATATTGTAAATTATTCTATAAGTTTCGTATAATTCTGTTAAAAACTCTAAATATTCAAAGTAAAAATGCACTGGAAAATTGAGGAATTTCTTTCTATAATTATTTAATCTCCCCGAATATGCGTGCTGTCTTTACGAAAATTCATGTAAATATTGCCACCAGAAAGAAGAACCATTGATGAGATTTGCAAATTATTATAAGGTTTCTGCGAAACGCGATGAACCGAAAACTTTTCATCTTCATTACCTTCTGGTTGGTGCAGTTAATGTCCTCTTTGCCGAATCTTCGTTGCAAAACGTGAGATCCCACGATTATACGTTACATGATTCGCCACAAATGATTCTGTACCATTCTATCCATATTAACTTCAAAATGTTGGCATTTTGCGAATTAAAATTAATTCTTGGACACAGGTGCATCTGGAGCTGTTAAAAGTGAAATGAAGGAGGCAAACGAATAGAGAAAATGTTCTCTCAAGCAGTGCAAAAGAATATTTCAGACGAGTGATATTCATACATAGAGTTCATCAGTTCAGTTAATATTTAACCCAGACTTTTATGGAATTTTACCTGTGGAAGTTCTTATATCAACGAAGAGTGGAATCCGCAACAACAATGATATTATTCAAGCGGCTTTGAAGTACGAAAGTTTTTTATTAAAAAAGTTCGGCATTTCGATTAAGATCCCAATTCAAAATATGGTAATCAATATGTGAAATTATGGTTAGGAAATCAAATACAACAGCTAAAACGGTCACAAAATGTGACAGGTCCTTCTCTCCCATTATAGCAATTATACTTCAAATATTTGAAACTATTCTTATGTCGATAAGCAAAGCAGCGAAGAGTTTTTGAACATGAAAGCGCCTCGAGAATCATTTACGCAGCTTAGTAAGACACACAAGAATAAGTAAGCTCTCTTGTTTATAAAGATAGAAAAGCCAAAGTATAAGATGTGATTGACATATTTTACAGGGAAAAGTCAAGGAGATGGTCCGCGACTAATTGGCAATCTTCTGAAGAGGATGAAACTTTTTAAACAAAAGTAAAAACCACGAAACATAGTTTTTTCCACAATATCCATCACAGATTTCTCGATTCGCCCTTTTATATATTTAATAAATTGAATTAAAGTAATTAAAATTTATTTAAAAAAATGTATTACATAAATATCTAATTAATGAAAATTTAATTAATAAAACATTAATTAATTTGAAATTAATAATTAATTCAGTTTATAAATTCTTAAAAATTAAGAGTTAAAAATGGAATACATTTTTTCTACCGTTGTGCCCCCTTTAACATTGCAAAGGCTAGCGCTGGTCTATGAAAGCACGACCTTGAGTTGATTACCCCGACACCTACTTTCCAGTCTAAGCAAAGATACTGTGACAGCCCTTCCTGGCAGATATTGTAACAAAAATTCCCAGATTCGAAGACATGGAGAGGTGACAGGGAGTGCACAAGATCTTGCCCTGATTTAAAAATTATAGTGGAAAAACTCGTATAGTCAACACATATTTTTGTTTAGATACATTGTAAGAACTCATTTAAGGTTTTTGATAAGACCCTGCACTTCACTAGATTTTGATGTGTGCTTTGAATGTCAAAGCGGTATTCTAGTTCTCGTCAAGTGTTTTTAACATGTCGTATGTAACGGTACAAACAGCATCTTTTATTTCAGCCTGTAGTTCTTCAACGTTAGCAACTGTTGTGTCAAAAACTCTGAGCTTCATATTGCCTGGAAAGAAATTTTAAAAAAATACCAAGAAAGTAATAACATGAGACCGTAGAGAACATGGTGGTGGTCCATCCTTTCCTATCCATCGTCCCGGAAATTTTGCGCTTAGGAAATAACGAACTAATGATCCGCAGTCACAGGATGCTCCTTCCAAGATGGAATTTCTTTTCACTTGGGTGCAATGAACAATTCTTAGACGTTTTAATAAACATTAGCAGTGTGTTTTTTCTGTAAAGAAAAACGGTCCAATAACGTTCTTATGCATGAGGTTGTTCCAAACATAATTTTCAGGTCCTCTCTCACTATCTCTGTTAAGAAATGCGGATTCTCTGATCCCAGATGCGGGCATTATGTTTATTTACCTTTCCGCAAACATGAAAGGTTGATTTCTCGAAAGTAATTTTAAGTAATCATTTTCTATATCAATTCAGTTCGGAGTCTCAATTGTGAAAATTTACATGTCTCAGTCAAGCATTTTGTTGCAAGACCTACACTATTTGCACGTCATATGCATGCAAACTTAGCATTTTAGTCTTTCATGAAGAATGTGTACCACAGTTGTTTCCAATACATGCCATTCGCGTGATGTATTAAGAGTTGATTTTGTAGGACTCCGCTGATATGGATGGAGAATTCGTTCAAAAGTTTCTTCTCTCATACTAGGCCTCCTGCAACTTCTGGGAAGATGGAAAACGCTGCCTGTTTCTGTAAACTTTTCATAGTAAAGCTTTTTTGCCTTTAAATCAGGAAGGTTGCTTATATAGCAACTTCTAAACGCACGTTGAACGCTAATGGAAGATTTCGTTTCGTGAAACGAAAGCGCACATTTTGCTTTCTCCTTTATCGACACCATTGGTATCAAAGGTAGAAATTTTCAGGAAATATTGTCTGACAGTAGGTTCCAAGTTCAAAAATGCCATAAGGGTTCATATACATATGTATAATTGCACTAATTTCAAAATTTCCAACTAAAACACAGATTTTCTTGGTAATATTTCGAGCATAAATTGCATCAAAATTTATGCTCGGATAATAAGTTTCATCATCCTAGCCTTTTTTGCTTCGAAATTATATACAAATCAAATTTTGAATATCTAATTTTAAAGTAAAATTTGGAATATTTATTGATAATTTGAGAAATAAAATAACTATTGACCTTGAATTTCTTTTTATTATAATAGTATGAAGTAATCTACACTATTCTTTAAAGGTTATTTTCATTCCCATGCCATATTATTATACAATGAATAAACATACAAGATTACAAAATACATGAAAATTAAACAAATTTTATACACATAATTGGTATAATTTTCTTAGGATGGATATATATAGAGAGACAGAGTATAAATCATAAAATATAAGAGTATAAAACAGGAAATGAAAAACGCAATAAAAGCACAATAACGTTTCTTCAGGGGATTAAGTTATTTTGAACTGCTAAATATAAAAAGTTTGACATTTTCTTGCAATCCGTTTCGACGTAAGGCCTAAAACATTTATTTTCATCTCTAATGCCAAACTAAACCAAAAAACAGAGAGAGGAGTTTTGAATAAATAAAACAAAAGTACGATCTGATAACATTAGAGAAAAGTAAGAATAAATATTTTACGTTCCAGAAGGACGGATGATGACGTGGCAGTATCTTTTTATCTTTACTCGGATAGACTATCAATTCGTTTTTCATATCCTTTCGAACTTGATATGAATATTTGTTATTTGATTGTTTTTCTATTACGTTTTGCCTCTTATATATATATATATAGCGTATTCGTAAATGTATTCTTTAAATAAAAAACAGGCCGAGTTATTCTAAATTTCATTTTATTATGGGAGAGTGACGGAATGTACGTACATCTTCGTTTAAGTTTGAATCCAAAAAGAGAACACAAGATCCCTGCTTTTTCTCAGGTAGGGATTTAACAGATAGACATGTGATCAAAATGAAGGGAATTATAGCTATTTTAGTATATTACGTAAGTGCTTTAGGGAAAATGTATGGCGGCAATAAGTCGTTGATTTCGCCATTTGTGTGCTCGTGGAAAAGATTAAAATATTCTTTTAGTAATAAATATACCAAAACCCGAGATTTAATATACCTGCAGAACGGGAAATAAAATGACACTGGAGTTTAAGAAAAGTTATTTTGGAATACATTAAGACTTTTAAATATATAATATTAGAATTTATAAACAGAATATAAAACCAGAATATAATCTGTTATATATGAACATACAGAACAAAATATACAAGTAATACAAAATGCAATTCAAAAACCAAAAGTTTATTAATTTAACATAATTTAAATTATGCTCCTATAAACAAAAGTGCAACACACATGCAAAGAGCGCCTGCAAAACAATTCTATGAACTATATAACTCTTACAACTATTGAGAAAGTCAGAACAAAAAATTTGGAGTTTTCAACAATAAAATTAGTAGCTCTGCTTTCGAACAGCATGAGCCAGGTTAAATCAATTTGCCTGTAATTAATTATATATATATTTGCTTATGTAGATAAGAAATATCTGGGTTATTTAGAATAAATATTTATTATAATATTTTATATCATATTAATCTATGTAATTCTTAAATATTAATCTTTATGTTTCTTCATTTTGTGTATTATATAGCCTTCTTATTTTGTGAATATTATGTTAATTATTTCTAAAATAAGGTATCCGCCTACGTTGAAAACCCATTATTGACCGAAAATCACAAATTTGTTTTAATGTCTTATCTGAAAGCCTATTGTTTTTAGTTTTCAAAACAGTTTTTATTTTACATCTATGATGATCAGAAGTGAAATTAGAGACATTTTAGTAGAACTTGACAGTTGAAAATGGAATAGTAAATTCTACGATAAAGAAGCATTTTTCGTTGTTTTTACTTAAGATATTTAAATTTTATTGTTTATTTTTATTTTATACTATTTTCCATATACCAGATATTATTTTGAAAGATTTTCAGTGTGAATTTCTTTGTTTCTATGACATTGTTGCAAATTTAGGTAATTTTGAATCATTGCAGTATCTTGATTTTCCGTTAATGATGTAATTTTTGATAATAAACGTAGGAAAAGTACATATATTGTACTTATGATCAATATCAATCCCTAAAAATATCTCTAGATCAACTACTAGGCATTAGAAAGTTATTTGACTGAAAAACAATATTCAAATCTATCGATGGCGGCTGAATGATAGAAAACGATAATGACACATAAGGCTCAAGAAAACGACTAAAAAAATTTCCAATATGAAAATTTTTAAAAATGTGCTAAGGTGGCAAAAAAATAAGGACTAGCCTACAAAACTGGGGAGTTTTGAAGAAAAATTCTTTTTTCTTCTCATTGTAAATTAAAAACATAAACTTTAAACTCATTTTTCTCGAAATGTGTTTTTTTCAAAAATTTTCATTTTTCAAACACGATAACCAAAATTCAACTTAAAATATCCGTCTCAAATTTCGCATACATATTATTTATTATATTGTCTAGGTAATGAACCAAAATATAAGTAAAATAATGCTCTATTAAAAAGTTACGTAGCTTTTAAGGTTTGAAAAAAGGCCAAATTTCTTTAAAAATTCATGATTTCACACTAAAACTCTTATAATTTATATGTTTTTAAAGACATTGCAAAACATTTGCTTCAGGACCTAGCCAATAGTTGAAGGATTATATATACTAAAGGATTTATCATTCTAATAATTTCTTTTTAAACGGAAGTGTTTGATAAAAGGTCAAATTTAGTGCAACAAAATCTAAGTTTTTTCAAATATTTAAAAATATATTTAATTCGTTTAACTTTTTCTATGATTTACTAAGTTTTAACATAAATGCCATATAAAAATACAAAAATATTGCTTCAAATATCATAATCCGCCTATCAATTTGGCAATGTATTTATGGATTCTATAATCATACATCTTCCTTCACACAGATGGCGCCACCGTTTTAAATAATTCTCTAAAATATTTTATTATTTAAAAGGTTACAGTTGTAGTTTTCTAAAATTTAGATTTTTTTTATTAATCTCATGATTATTAACTTATATTTGGAGGGTTAATTTAGGTATTGTCCCCAGATTGCTTTTTAGAAATTAAAATTATTTCCTAATTAACGTTGAAACTGGCAGTTACTTTGTGGTGGGAATGTAGTTGTTTTACAATACTGGTAAAATGGCTAGTATTATACATTGAATTAATAATTCCTTTTAAAAAATGATTGAGATTTTTTAATTTGTTGAATTTATTATTTTAAGTGCAGTATCTTATATATTTATTTTGGATACATGTTAGATATTTTTATCTTATAGTACTGCAATAACTTAGGTTAAGTTACCTACTTTCTTTTTTCCTCTTATTTAGAGTTAATTAGCCTTTCTGTTTTTTCAACAATTCGTAACCTTGATGGTTTGTACAACAAAATCGAGTGAACATGGTATAAGCTCGTCCAAAGCCGAGCCACCACTTTAATTGCTGAAAACTCCATTTCGTGGATTGCCTTTTTCAATAATATAATTTGTAATAGTGTTCATATGATAAAATTTTCCATGGTTCGGTTAACCAGGGTTGTACCGTATTTATGAATTTGCATAAAACTTGAAATGAAAGTTCCAAGGATAAGACGATCAAAATAATTTTCTTTTCTTTGCTCCTTGCGTATTTCGAAGTTCGGCGACGAGTAAAGGGGGCAGAAATAAAAATTAAACATTTGTATGTCCTGGGACGTTTTCGAGTAACCTTTACCACTATTTTGTATCTGAACTTTTCTATATATAATTTCTTTAACTAAGCTCTTTGGTACAGAGGTATATGGCAACATTTCATTAACTTATAGCTTGAACTTTCACGTTTAAGCTGGTGAATGAAACCTGGTTCGTTTAACCGAGGTTGTACCGTATTTCCGAATTTACATAAAACCTCAAATGAAAGTTCCATGGAAAAAACGATCAAACATCCTATTTTTGTTTGTTTGTTCCTTCCGTATTTCAAAGTTTCGGCGACCCGTAAGGGAGGCAGAAAACATTAAACATTTGGATGTGCACGGACGTTTTCGAGAAATATTTACCACTATTTTTATCTGCAATTTTCTATATAAAATATTAGCACTATATTATTAAACATTTTAAAGCAGTAGTTGATAATATATCTCTTTTATTTAAAGCTTGAACTTCATGTTTAAGCTGGTAAATAAACGTTAGAGTTGAAGCCCTCATTACATTACGAGGATGCTCAATTTTTTTACCATCTTCATATTTCAGCGCCTATTATTAGTTCCTTGGATGTAGATTTATGATATATTTCAAATTCTATTAGGATCATAACATTCCTTTACAATCATGTATTTCAAATATTTGAAAACGTTATTAAAAATTCAGAAAAAATTGTACGACAACTAATTGGTATAGAAACGATAGCAGTTCTTTGAATTTTTAGATGTAAAAATAAATTTCATGTAATAATATTGTCCGAAGTTAAGAAGGAAAATCACTAATTTCGCTTACTTTTTAATTAATTAAAAATTTAAAAAATAGACACAAGTACACATTTTCCATTCTGCAAGGTATGTTTATGCCTGTTTCCTAGTTCTAGGTTCAACGGTCTGCCCTGTATATCGAGAGCCCATTCTCCTTTTACAGTTGTAGAGATAATAATAAGCTATAGCTATTTTTAAAGTAAGTGTTTGAAACATCATAATTTGCTCTATTGATCAATATTTAATTAAAATAAAAACATTGCTTTTACTATTGTTTAATACTTATAAATACATATTTGTATGACCGGAAGCATAGTATAGGAAATAAATTTGATTCGAAAAATTCGCCCTGTCCACCAGTCTTCAAGAATCTGGACGGGAACGGACGGTTCCAGGTTCGAAGCCCGATGTCTCTGATGGATTCGAAGTGCATGCAGCCCTATTGAATTCAAATCTTGCGTATGGGGCCAGATAATCTCCCGCTGGTGCAGAAGTTTCAAGAGGGGAGAGCCAGGTCACGTATCGCCCTCGTCATTTGACCGTGATTTAAAATTGCAAGGTCCGTCCTAAGATAATCTTCGGTTTGCTTTATATCGGGACGTAAATATATATATATATATATATATATATATATATATAGAGAGAGAGAGAGAGATCCATTCCAAGTCACCGTATTCAGAATCTTTATGATTTTCTGAACTCGGTTTAGGTGCACATGAACTGGTATTCTACCAGAAAAAAAAAAAATTATAATCAATTTATCAATCTAATGGAACAAAAATATTTTGAAATAAACTATATAATTAAAACACGAAAACTTAAATAATAATAAAAATGAAATAAATAATAAATTAAAAACTTAACTAATAGCTGAAGTTTCCATGGTATCAAGTTAAGATTACTAAATTAAACTAATCAAGAATTGTGCAAAATGCTGTGAATGAACAAATTAGATCCGCAATCAAAACTCGAAAAAT